>JAKCPI010012249.1:0-27236 GCA_023213315.1 Euborellia annulipes | reverse complement strand
AGTACTTGTACTTTACTGATGTACTTTTCAGTTTTTTTCGATTTTCTCAAAATTCGCTACAACGATTTTGATTAAAATCAATTATTTTTTACATTCTCTTTAAAATGTATATTCTCATTTTGCCCTTGAAATCTTTTGAAAGTCCCCTTTAGAACTTTTTAGACATTTAAAAAATTTTTTCTAATTCTTATGAAATTTTGTATTTATTTAGGATCCCCTATTGTGAATAAAATATCCAAATATGAGATTAAAATTTTGAAAAATAACTATAGTTTATTTCAAGCAGTCCACATTTAAAATACACAGAGCCTATTGAAATTTTGAATCAATTGACTTTTTTACATTTTACTTATGATTTGGAAGTGAACAAGTTTGAAACTAATTTTCTATGGGAAACTATTATAAATATATCTCGACACAAAAAATCTGGTGTGACCAACACGGTGCCAGTCACACCAGATTTTTTGTTACACTCTAGACTTATTTTACTAAATATGAACTCTGTCATTTTTAAAATAAATAAGAGCGGATTGGTGATACCCCCACTCCTCACGCATTATTCTAAAAGCCAAGGGGAGCGTATTCGTACCCCAAGCTGTCTATAATTTAGTTAAATCATTTGAAATAAATGATGCCTGGACTCCAATATATATCTAAATTAATATAAGAATCGTTTGAAGGCTTAATGGCCTAAGATCTCTAAAAGTCTTTAAAAAAATTTGAAACATAATACTTAGTATATCTTTTAAATGAAATATTATTTAATGCAATGTTTCATCTAGTGTCTACGGTTGACAGCTTAAATCTTTAAGTTTCTCTAAATATTCAATAATTTTTCTTTTGTTGAATAAAAAACATTAAAGGCATCAGTAATGGAGCTTTCTCTCATCCGCCCCCATCTCTCCGGAGCCAGGTACGCCACTAGGTCCAGATCGTTTAAATTCCCTTTACCGTATTTAATTCGCATTTATCATTTTATTCTGGAAGTTTACCGTATTTTTTGGGGTTTATTTTCTCTGCACAATTTTATGGAATTCAGAGAAAGGAGACCTTGCAGATGAAACGGAAAAGTCATGTCTCTGTCGCCTCTCGTCTGTGTGTGGGTGTATACAAACACATACACCTCATTTTATATCAAGTTATAAAATGTCATAATCCCCGCGCTGGCCATAGCCTTTGGCCCTAAATCGAATCAACATTGACGCTTTCGCCTTTTGTTTAAATAACTCGCATTTTATATATTGGAATTGGATCGGAAATAAAAATGCCAAGCCATGACCAGGGGAGAGGGGAGGCTCTGACCGATTTGCATTTACTAACTAAAACAAACGCAGCCCTTTGGCCCAACTCCCTTTAATTATAGAAATGGAGAGAGAGAGACCATATTCGGATAAAATTATAATTCTTCGAAAAAACATTTTTCTAATATCCTTTTTTAAATCCAAGAGGATTAAATAAAAAAATATATAATGATTAATAATGAAAAAAAATTTAAATTATTTCTGCAGGCCTTTTTATAATGAACAAAAGGCCTATCTTTTATTTTCTCTTTCAATTAATTTATACAAACAAATACAAACTATAATTGGTTAAACAAATTGCGTTTGTTATAGTCTATAAACCAAATCGTTTTGCAGATAAAAATCAGATAGAAATCAACGTATCGTGTATATGAATTAATATACTTATTGCAATAAAATTATTATTTGAATTTTTTTTTAGTAAACTTAAAAATTTGTATTTATTAAAATATTCTTTTTTTCATCTCGCTTTTACAAAAAAATTCGAAGAGATTAAAAGCAAGGGAAGAGTGCGAATGTATTATTAACCACCTTTTCGAGCGGTTGACTGAATAGATTAAACACAGGGCACTAACGAGCCTCGACCCCTGTCCGCCCCTGGACAAGAGCATTTGCATATAAAACTGGAGCCTGGAGCAAATGAATGTCGGACTAATGCCTGGTGTAGAACCTCCCTGTAGGGCATGCCTGCTGACTACTTGATGTACCTTGAGGACCAGCTAATTGTTTTAGAAATGGCGACATCGACTTGGAACTTGGGAGCAAACCAACCATGCCCTTTTTAATGGGCGGGGGTTCCTATTTCAATTGTCCTTCTCAGTTAATTAATCATCTTGTCCTTAATACTATTCCATCTCTCTTCTTTCTTTAAATGATTCTACCGTAAAATTAATTTGTTATACGAACCATTTGACCACCACTGAGTTTAGTATTTAGTTTTGTATTTCCATCAAAATCACGAATTTTGACATATTAACATATATAGGTAGTCAGATGTCGAAAGAAATTAAAAGAAAAAATCCGGTGTGACTAGTCATTGTAAAAATTTGTAAAAATCTGTTAATTATAGTGCTTGTCACACCAGATTTTCTGAGTCGATGTATATTTAGTTTCCGCCAATCTATTTATATAATTCGCTAATGTCCGTCTGTCTGTCTGCTTATCTGTCATGCTCTATTTAGGCAACTTCCCGTTGGAATTTTAAAATGAAATTCTTCTTCATAAACAGGACCTTCTAGAGATAACAGGAAAATTATTTTCATCCCGAAATTCCTATAACTTTTTGAGTTATTAGTCATTAAAGTTATGATTTCTCCCATCGGAAATGTATAGAGAAATATTTATGTAATCTTTGCATTTATGTATTCTATGAATCTAAACAAATTCTCAAGCAGGCACTGGATTAGAATATAGTAATGATAATTTTTTCACCCCTCGGGTCTTGTTGCAGTTGCTTAAGTTGCTAGCGTGCTGGCCTTCTATCCCAAGGCTCGTGGGTTCGAATCTGAGGCAGTCCGATGATTTTATTTAAGCCCTCTTAGCTTTTTTCATTCTTGAGATATTTTGTTCACACACACACACACACACACACACACACACACACACACACACACAGACAAACAGACCATGTCGCAAAAACCACTTTTTTGGATTCAGGGGACCTCAAAACGTGTATATCCATCAAAATCTCGACTCGAATTTTTAACATGAAACCAATACTTTCTCTCTCTATATATTAACATATATAGAGGTAAGAGAAAGTAAAAACGGACTTCCGTAATATGTTCTCTACAAAGGCCCCTAATTTTTCTTTGATCCTTTAAACCTGCCTTTTTTTATTGTGAATAAACTTTAGAAAATCAATTATTAATTTCAATTCATAAAAATTCAAATCATTTTATTTTTACCTGACCGATTTCTCTCAACTTTTCAAAATAAATTAATGCATATTTATTAGCATTTAAAATTTTTTTTTAATAAATATTTTTAAAAATTGAGAGCTATTGAAAAAAAAAACTCAAGTTCTTGATGATTAAATCAGGCAGACAAGCACGGATTATTTTATGAATATTCATTTTCTTTTTAAGGTGCGCGTTTTCTCGGGGTGCTAATTTTGGGACTTTCCAGCGGCCACAATTTTGAAGCTATCGACCTCAACATTTTTTTTAAACTAAAGCTATTTGGAAAAATATCTTACAACTTATAGAAGCCCTTTTTTTGATTTTCGAAAAAAAAATTTTTTTTTAGATTAATGGCATTAAATAAAAGATATTTTGAAAAAAAGGAGCTCTATAAGTTGTTGATAATTAAATTAGTAATCATTGTGTTAAAAAATAATTAATTTTTTGCCTTTAATTAATTAGCTGGAAAGTCTAGAATGAAATGGAACAAGTTGCTGTTATCCAATGGGGGAACACTAACGCCATCTGGTGCCCCTCGAGTCAATCGTGTTTTAACGGTTTTCCGAGACGCGCACCTTAAAGGAGTTAGTATAAAAATATTTATATATATTGCCTATTATTCAAATTATAGAAAATAATTGGTTCAATAATTCAATCCCTACCAGGGCCGCAGACAGGGGGCTCAGGGAGGCTATATCCCCGGGCCCCCCCCGAGGGGGCCCGGGCCCATTGCGCTCCCACCTTAAAATTCTAATAAAAAATAATTTTCATGGTTAAAATTTCAATTAAAAAAAAAATCATTTTCTTGAAATTTTTTTCCTCAGGGGGCCCGGGCCCTTTGAGCTCAAATCATAAAATTTCAATTAAAATAAATCATTTTCTTGAAATTTTTTTCCTTAGGGGGCCCGGGCCCTTTGAGCTCAAATTAAGTTTGATCTTTTTCACGACTCAGGATAGCTAAAAACGCAGATTTCAGTGGCTAATTTTCAAAAAATTTTCCATACCCCCAGATTCTCCCGGAAATCCTCTGTCCAGATCTGGCCTCGATAAATTATTCTAACTCTTTGTTTAAGAAACTGAAAAATTTTTAAATAATTTTATTTAAATAAATTTAAATTATTTATTATTTCAAAAGTTGTGTCAAAAACTGTGTAAAAAATTGTTGGCATGAAGGCCACAATAGCCTTTTACATAGTAAAAAAACTTTTTTTTTTTGGGGGGCCATATTAGTAAGTAGCCCCGGGGCCCGTCAAGTCTGTCTGCGGCCCTGATCCCTACCTAAATGTTACTTTTAATTTTACGACTATATTCACAGAAGCGGTTATTTATTTATTTTTAATTAGATAGATAGAGATTTAAATTATATTATTCTCAGGAATAGTGCCTCTTTCAGAGGCCACTTGGTAGAATTTCTTGCTTGTTCAATGAATTCTTGAAATCATTAGCCCAATTGGGCGTTTAGCTTTTGGTTTTTAATTTTGATAAATATACAAATCGGTAGCCATTATGATATGACCATTTTTATTAAAATTCCCTAATACAATTTTATCGCCTAGAAATGAAATTTATCCCATATTGTGTGAAGCAAGGCTTCTACTTTAAATTTAAGGACAGAAATCCAAAGTGTTTAACGAATGCAATTTTTACTCTTTATATAATAACTATATTTACTTTTTTTACAAAAACATTTAACATTTATAAATTTTGTTTTAATTTGAAATCTTCTCTTTGTTTCAGGTAAGCTTTGATCTTCGCCTGAATTTCACGGTAGTGTTTTAATTTTAAAAATTACCCTTTATTTTTGAAAACTACTTACTTACTAGATGGACAAAAAAAGCAGTCAGTAGAAATTTAATTAATTTCTTAATTGATTTTTTGAACACACTCCTGTTCTTCCTCAGGACAATTACATGTCAAAAAGAACTGATTTATCATTTACATTTCACATTCACATTCGTCTAATGAAAAGCAAGATTGTGACCGAAACTTTGGCAATTATTGATTATTTTCCTAGTTGCCTCTCCTTTTAAAATTAAATATGCCAATTTAATATTTTACAACAGTATTTTCAGTTGAAATATTTCAAATTTTATATATATATATATTTTATATATATTATACATGTATATATAGATAATATTGTTTTCTTGAATAGCGGGTGGGCAAATTTGTGCCCTCCTCTTAGTCCGACCCTTTATTTTTTTATAATTATCTTAATGAATCAAAGCCTCATCTCTCGTCTCTTTATAAATAACTTAAAAGGGATTCTTTTTACTTTTTTGAAAAACTTTCATTATCTTATTATTATTATTATAAGGGCGTTTGTTTAAAACATCTCTTTAAAATTTTCTCTCCATTTAAGTGAATTTAAAATTATTAAATATTCATAGCCTATATATGCTAAATTATTATTATTTTTTTCATTTATTATAAAAAATGTAAAGTAATAAAAGGCCGGGTGTGGGCGCATGGCGCATTGCTTTAAATATGTAATTTTTTTAATAGGCTAAGCTTTCCCATTTGCAACTGAAAAATGTAAATGTTTACTTTTTTTCTTGTAATAAAACAAACTAACTATATTTTACATATCAGAGGCTAAAAAATTGCATAATCCAAATTACGAAAAAAGTAAAAAAAAATATAATATAATAATCAACATTTATTCATTGCTATTTTTTTTTTATACCCCGGGGTTATTTTTTAGCAGCCACTTCTCTGATAATCAGATTAAAACAATTTGTTTGCTTTTTTTTTTCTATTTAGAGTAATCTCCTGGAACAGTAAATTTCCCCTCTCTTCCAAATTCACTTAAAAGTATCCCAAGTCGGCAAAGAAGAAAGGATTCCCGCTGATCACGATCTCTCTGTCCCTCGCCGTGCATGTATACATTGTCGGGCAATTAAAAGCTGAATTAATTCCTATTTCCGCCCGCTTGCAACCGTCTCGGCTTTAATTTAACCAAAGGAAATTCTTGCCTCTCCTTTAGCTGTGTGAAATTAATTTAAATGCATTTTCTTTAATACACATATTGAGACAATATTTGTTTTATTTTTGTGTAAATAATCCTTTTAAGATCATCTGGCCAGCGAAGATTATACTGGTAAATTTAGGTGGTTAATATTTAACCTAATAGACATGAAGCGAAGTGAGAGTTTGGAAATGAGATTCATTCTATTAGTTAGTATGTGAATTATCTCTTAGCTATTCGACGGAGCGGGAGGCGTCCTGTAGGCAATAGGAAGTTGAAGTCTGCAAGTAGAAATTGGTTAGATTCCCCGGGCGTGCTTACAATTAGCTGAGCCCGGGGCTGACACAGTCTCCCAAGAGCTCCTGTGTCCTATCATCTGGTCTATAGACCGATTCCGTTAACAGGTGATTAACAGATAGTATTCAGACCACTAGTAATCTTGGGATCTAATCAAGGGACTGGGACCCGCTCTGTCTGTCGCTCTCTCGCCATCTCTCATTAATTTCAATTTCTATTATCCTCCCCCTCCCCCTCTGCAATTCCCCTTCAATATAATATTTATTAGTTTAACATTAATCCAAAATAGTACTAAAAAATATGCATAAAAAAACTATCCCATACATATGATAAATGAAAAAAATTAATTCCATTATTTTCCCCGCACATAGAAAATATTTGGTTTTGATTAAACTTGCTTTTGATATGGAACAATAAGTGAAATTGTTGATTTTTTGCATAAATGTTTGTTTGTTGAAAAACAATTGTAAATATCCCTTTGCAACAAATAATAAAAATTAGTTTCAAATGTCACCTGCTATTATAATATCAATATAAACAAAACAGAAATAACCCGAGTCGAAATCGAACCCCTGGTTTGAACCTTTTAGTCCTGAATTCCCTTGTTATTTGATAGGATGTTATTTATTTACAATTTTGTGAAAGCCTACTGATTCTACCAGGAGAATTAGAAGATTCAAACCAGTACTTGAACGCCTGGTTTGAACCTTTTAGTCCTCAATTCCTTTGTTATTTGATAGGATTAAAATTTGGTTAAAGTCTACTGAGCCTGCCAGGAGAATTAGAAGGTTCAAACCAGTACTTGAACGCCTGGCTTGAACCTTGCAGTCTTCAATTGAGGACTAAAAGGTTCAAGCCAGGCGTTCGATTTCGACTCGGGAAGTACTGGTTTGAACCTTCTAATCCTCTCGGGTAAAAATCAAAAACAGTGCGATCTCAGCGCCAAAGCTTTAATAGATGACCACCTTTCATTTTCTTTCATTCCTTGGATATTTGGATTTATTATCGATAAAAAAGAAGTAAGTTTTAAGTTTTATTTTCATTTTTTTTCATTAATTTTCTTTATTATTATTAATTATTTTTATTTATTTAAGGGTCAACGTTACAAAAAACAAGCCAAAACAAAATGATAAGGTTAGCTGTTATTTTTATTTTTATTTTTTTTTTATATAGATGTAATCTTATATTCTATTTAATTTTTTCAATTGTATTCATTATAAATTTTAGTTGTAGAAACACATTGGCCTGAAGAAGCCACTTTAATTCTAATAAATGAATACAAGGAACATTGGCCATTCATGTCATTTTGAAAGGTAAGAAGACAAATTAAAAAAGATTATAAATTTATAAAATTAATTTATATATTTTTCACATTTCCAGAGAACTAAATGAAGTTCTTACTGAAAAGAAAATATTTTTCCACACGTGATAGCTAATGGTATAGGCCGACATATACAGTCAAGATAAAAATTAATGTGATTTATTTTAGAGATGGAAACTTATTTTTACATCCATATTTTCTTTAAAACAATTTCAGTAATGAATCTCCAGAAATATTGAAATCGACACGAAGAGCATTTGGAATTTTTAAAATTTTTTGAAGATATGTTATCTTATTCTCAAATTAAAGAAAATTGATATTTAAACAAAAAATATTTTATTTAAAGATTAATTTGATTTTCCTTTTATTTAAGAATTTAATTGTAGCGAAATGAAGAGCAAAACGTGAAGATCCATCAAAATCTCGACATCGAATTTTTGACATGAATCCAATACATTCTCTCTATATATATTAACATATATAGATGTAAGAGAAAGTAAAAAATTTCGAATGTGGAGTGCCAAGTTGTATAAATTAGCAAAGAGGTATGCTTGTTTTTTGGCAATGAGAAAAATAACTTTTAGAGTGTTTTCTTCAAATATTTCGATGGCATTTAATAGGACTTCTTCATCAGCGGTGAAGTGCTATTAAATGTCTTCGAAATATTTGAAGAAAACACTCTAAAAGTCATTTTTCTCATTGCCAAAAAACAAGCATACCTCTGCTAATCTAACAAAATTATCAGAACTTTTTTGTCACTCTGTATATATGTATATAAACAAATTTTAAATGAGAATTCATAGGCCTAAACTAGGATTCCAGCATTCAGTACTGCTGGTCGTAATAGTAGATCTGGTAGACTTAAACTAGTATTTCGAATACCTGGTCTGAGTCTAAACATGTCAAAAGGGGACATAAGTAGACTTTTTAGAACCAAACCAGACTTTCAAATTCCCATAGAAACCATGCTTTCAAATCCTAGTTTGATTCTGTTAAGTCTACTTAGACAACAATTAGATTCTGAGGTTTTGTAGACTCAAACCAGGCGTTCGATTTCGACTCGGGAACATAACGGGTAAAAATAATAACTCAACGTTATTTTGGTTGGCTATTCTCTCTTTCTAAAAATTCTACAACTTTCACAATTAATATTATATCTTCAAATTTAAACACTTGTTTATTAATTTTTTTTTCTTTTAAGGAGCATACCTTTTAATATTAATTTAATTACGCACTTACCCTAAATTCATTTATTTAACAGGCAACTGATTTTTACTTTCTCTTATCTCTATATATATGTTAATATATAAGAGAGAAAGTATTGGTTTCATGTCAAAAATTTGATGTCGAGATTTTGATGGATATACACGTTTTGAGGTCCCCTGAATCCAAAAAAGTGGTTTTCCCGACAAGGTCTGTCTGTGTCTCTGTAAACAAAATATCTCAAGAACAAAAAGAGCTATGAAGTTGAAATTTTATATTTAAGTTAGCCACCCTCCTGACACTTGACACGAAGCTTTTGAACAAAATCGGCCAAAGAGTACTAGTACTTTACAGATCATTTTTTTCTCAAAATTAGCTCTAACGATTTTGATTAAAATTCATAAATTATTTTTTAATTGTTCTTTAAAATGTATATTCTCATTTTGATTTCTAAATTGACCAGTCACACCAGATTTTTTATATAAAAATATCCTTCTTTGTTATTATATTTAAGAAGATAATTTCAACTTCTTAAAAATATAATTTCCATCTAAGAATAATTAATCATTTTACATTTAAGTTTAACGTAGAAAGTTCAATAAAACTTTCTTGTATTTGTTTTCATTTCTTTCTCAAATATCTTTAAGAAATAATTTTTCTTAGCAAATTTGTTTAAGAAATTAAGAATAACGATCTAAGTTACTGGGATTATTTTTGTTTTCCCCTAACTCTTTGAAGTTTATTTTTTAATTTTACTTTCTCTTAGCCTATATATGAAATATATAGGAGAGAAAGTATTGCGATCATGTCAAAAATTCGATGTCGATATTTTGATGGATATACATGTTTTGAGGTCCCCTGAGTCCAAAAAAGTGGGTCCCGCAAATTGGTCTGTGTGTATGTATGTGTGTGTGTGTGTGTGTGCGTGCGTGCGTGTGTCTGTATGTGTGGACAGATTTTTAGCATGAAGGAATTGAGCTACCGGATTGAAATTTTATATTTAACTTAGGTACCTTCCCACACGCTCAAAATAAGCTTTTGAACAAAATCGGCCAAAAAGTACTAGTACTTTACTGATGTACTTTTTCAGTTTTTTTCGATTTTCTCAAAATTCCCTCCAAGGATTTTTTTTAAAATTCAAAAATCAATTATTTTTTAGATGCTCTTTAAAATGTATATTCTCATTTTGCCGTTGAAATCTTCTGAAGACCACTTTACTCTTGTTCTTCATAGGAAAGATAGAAATGGTTGCCATGGTAACGGAATTTAAATCTTTTTCTTTTTATTAGATTAAAAAAAATCAATTATTATTTAAATTCCCATTTATTTTTTTTTATTTCTGTTTTAATTGTTTCAAAGAAAACATATATATATATCTCTCCCACTTGCAAACATCGTCTCTCTCTACTCTTTTTAAATTCCCTTTCCACCTTATCTTCGCATAGAAATAATGTTAATTTCCTATAGGAATTTGTATGTTAATTTCGATTCAAAAGGGGGTCCCCTTTGGAACTTTTTACGCATTTAAAATTTTTTTTTCCAATTCTTATGAAATTTTGTATTTATTTACGATTCTATATTGTGTATAAAATGTCCAAATATGAGATTAAAATTTTGAAAAATAACCATAGTTTATTTGAAGCAGTCAACATTTAAAATGCAAGTTTGAAACTAAGGTGCTATCGGAAACTAAATATATCTCGACACAAAAAATCTGGTGTGACCAGCACAGTGCGCAACTTTCTCTTACCGAAGGGTAAGAGAAAGTTGTGTGCTGTGCGCCAGTCACACCAGATTTTTTTAAATTACTTTCTGAAAAATTTTACATGAAATATTTCACCATTTGTTATTATTTTAATCGGAGTAATCATATCTCTTGATGGTTCGCTTGAAAGAAATCCTATCTCAAATTCTTTATTTTTTTTTAACCGAAACAATTCAATAGCAATAGGAATTTGAAAAGAATGGCGTCTTTTTTCATTCATGCCTTTTGACGGCCTCTTGATGGGGCGAAGGCGAAGATTTAGCGCCCCCTTATTGCATCGCTTGACAAATGCGATTATAAAAAAAAAAAATACAACACAAACACGGTGGCCTCGGAGAAATAAAAAAATGAGAGAATCGACAGTTAAATTTCTATGTCTGAATAAATGCATTTTTGTTTGGTCTTTCAGAGAGAAAATCCATTCCGTCGGATCAAATTTTATTTAAATACAAACATTGAGACATAAAGATCAGGTAGGAAAAATTAGAAAAAAATTGCAAAATGTTACACTTCCAAGAAAAATCCTTAAATTTAATTAAACATATCAGAAAATTTTTTTCTAAAAAATGTAAAATAAGAGAAAGTAAAAAATGAGAAAAATAAAAACCACTCTCTTGAAAAATAATGAGAATAAGAGCCCAATTTATGAAAATTACAGTATAGAAAAAAAAAGAAAAAAACTTAATAATGTAAAATTAGAATGAAAACAAGATTTTGTTTTAAAAGAATATTTGTTTAATATTTAACAAATCATGGCCAAAAGCAGATTGGATTTTAAATTATTCCATTTGCTTCATGGAATCTCGTTCATTGTCCAGACCAAACAAATTTACATGGGACACGAATTTGGATAAATGTATAATTCCCACTCTCTATCTCTCTCTTGCTTCCTAACTCCTGTTTAAATTAACTCTTGTTTGTTATATAATTAATGCCTTTTTCTATTATTCATCGTTCGAATTTAAATTTTCTAGGCTATATTATAGCCTACTTCTAAAGAGAAAAATTATCATGCTTTATTGTAATCATAGGATTCTTTAATTGTAATTTTATATTAATTAAATTTTTAAATTAAGTGGATAAGGTGGCCTGGTATGTTTATATTAGGGTCCGACCGAAACAAGATTTTCAACCGAAACCGAATATTCGGCCTCAACCTTAGTTTCGGCCGAAACCGAAACTTGTATTTTCTATAAAATTTTTTTAAAGTGAAACTTTTATTATATCCTCTCAAAATTTTTGGCTCTTCTATCAGCATGTCGCGTTACAAGCCATGACGTCAAGAGCCGTGACGTTACAAGTCATGACGTCACAATCCGTGACGACAAAAACAAGAAAATTGAAATTTAATATATATAACGAATTATAAGAAAATAATTGTGAGATTTAATAATTCAATTTTTAAATTAATAAAATATAATTTTTAATTTAAAATAATTTAAAATATTCAAATCTTCAATCTATATACTGTATAGATATAATCCAGGGGGCGAAGCCCTCCTGGCTAGACAGCGTGCCGCCGCCTTCGGCGGGCGGCGCGGCTAATTACTAAATAAATATTGTTCTCGGTTTTTAATATGCCTCTATTGATTTCCCATTATCATTCCCATTTTCTAATTATTAAGTTAAGATTAAAAACGCAATTTTAATAACCTTAATTGAATAATTTTCTGAAAATTTTCAGTTAAACGCCTATGATCCGAAAAAAAGTTTCACTTGCATCGTGGTTTCATAAAACCACACAGTGATTTTTTTCATTTTACCTTTTTTTTTTTTTTTTTGAATTTTTTTCCCTCCCGTGAAAATCATTTTATCTTTTTTTTAGGGGAACTAAATTTTTTTTCTCCCTGAAGTGCAAATCATTTGACTTTTTTTTTTTTTTGCATGCGAGTCTCATCCCATCTTTTCAGACTCTGGTTTCGGCCGCCGAAAGGTTCGGCTACTTTTTGGCCGAAACCGAAACTACGGCCGAAACCATGATTTTTGGCCGAAACTGGCCGAAACCGTAACCGAAACCGAATATTCGGTCGGTTCCTAGTTTATATTTCTTTGTATATCTTTCACTATCGGTATTAATTTCTTTGTCTTTTTTTTATCTCATTTCTTTTTTCCCCAAATCCATGCTTTTTTTAATGTTTTAAAACAATAAAAAATTTTAGCCTTTATTAAGTAAATAAAATATAATAAATTTCACCTGTGACTGACTGTTTATATTGAAGTGTCTATAAAATCCAAATGAATAATGAATTCGGGTTGGATGGTTGGGGGGGGGAGGGGAGGGAGCACGATAAAATTTAAAGAGTGAGTACCTCGAATAAAAAATATTTCATTTATAAAGATGACAACTTTCAAAATGAAAATAAATAAAATATAAAAATAGAAATATTATTTTGGCCAGTGATGAATGTTGCTTGCCCCTCGAAAAGCATTATGGGAACCATTCATTTGCCATAGAAAGAGCAATTTCCGTTGAGTTATGTAGAGGGTGGGTGGGTGGGCTGCACTCGCATAATTCGAGGCCTCCATTCCACCTTGTCATCGAGAATAACTTCTTTTTCATGTTCGTTTGAAGGGTAAAAGTAACTAAATTGTATATTTAGTCGCTGTGTATTCAAACTAAACACTTCTAATACTTCTATGCAAAAATCTTATTTAAGATCGTAGAAGTAGAAAATCCAAACTGACTTTCTGGCACCGGCAAGGAACTCCAAAACAGAATCTGGGTAGAAAAAAGAGATATTTTAGCCAGATCCCGGCAAGAAATTATTTTATTACGGCTCTTACGAAAATATTGACAGGAATTGGTGGCCAGATTCTGTTAAACAGAATCTTGGCAGAAAATCTAGCCAGACACTGGGCAGAAAAGTTTTGTAAATGGTGGGTAAGAAAATATTGTCAAAAATAGGTGGACAGCTTTGTAGAAAAAACAGCCAGAACCTTTCTTCTATCAATATATCGATGAAATGGATTTTATTGAATTTTCGAGTTATAGGCTTATTATTAATTATTGAGGAAATCATACAAAGTAAAAGAGAATCCCTTGCTGCAGGTGGTTTTGTAACTATCAAATAAAAATGTTGGCGCCAAATTCCACTTTTGAATGCAGCAGGCGTGAATAATTCACGGAGCTTCCCGGCGTGCAAATCAAGCCGAGTGCAAAGTTAGCGAATGTGTTTCGTTAACGAGGCTCAGGAGTGTCATCTGAGAAAAGATGGCAGCTCTCTATTTATGCAGATACGCTCCAGCTCCACCCACTTCTTTCGTTATTTCGTGCTGCACAAATTGACCAAGTTTTTCCTATATTTTGCCAAAAAGATAAATAAAAAGTTTATTAACAACCTTCGTTATGTGTACATCTATTTTTAAAGAAAGGTTTCGTAAACAAAAATGTTCTGATACAAAATATTTTCAATCAAAAATGAACAAATTTTGAACTTTCGACTTAGAATTAGAAAGTTTATCTGTCAGCTTTATGTTTTTGTTACAAGATTTTTTCATTCAATTTTATTTATTTATTTATTTAAATAAAATTGGTGAAAATTCTCAAAAAGGGAGTGGGGGAGTAATCTTTCTACATAATCTCTAAATTGTCTACTATCTGTTCAGCCAAAAATATACGCTCTAGTAGTCAGTTTTAATGATTAGAGAAAACAACTCTAAAGTTTAAAGAGAACAAATGCCTTTAAGCTATTTAACCGACACACCGAAGCATGTATTTGTTATTTATGCAAAATTTATTATTAATTAATCTTATCAAAATCCATCTCTATACTCAGGGGACTCCAACCGAATTGATACGCCACTACCTCTAACAAAAATTTTATTAATGTTCCGTGTTAATTGAAAAACTTTTCGTACAAAAAATATAAATGAAAATTTTAATATTTTGAATCAAAAACTCTACTCATTGAACTGAATATTTTCAACTCTACTAAACATTTTGATTAAAAATTCAAAAAAAAAAAAAATCAATTTGATCTGCACCGGCTCCTTGTTCTGATGGAAAGGAAATTAAGGTTTACCACAGATCAAAATAAAATAAACTATTTATTTAGTCTACTGATTCAATTTTACGATACAGTGGATAAAAAAAGAATTACTACTCGAATTATCTTTTGATATTTGTTGAAATTTATTCTATTTTATTATTAATTTAATAAATCAAACTTAATATAATGAGATGTTTGAACTTATTCCCTGCATTCTATATTTATAATATAAAGCGCTAGCCACTGATTTCCGTTTTATGTTCCTGTTTACCACTATCTCTCTCGCTGATTGGCCATAGACAGAGGAAGGTGAGTCAGTGAGAGAAATTTAAAACTTTAAGTCAGAGTGGGAAATTTAAAATTTCCAAACAGTGAGTGAGGAAGAATTTGCTCGCCGAATGGAAGCAAGGGGGTCCAGGGGGTTGCGCCCCCTGGCAAAAGGGAAAGTCCGCCGAATGCGGGTTTTGCCACTTGTTAATTAATATTAGAAAAAGAATTTAAAAGAATGGAGCTATTTCAATTAAAATTATTGAAAAACCCACACGATGTTTTGATCCTATATTGGGATCATCTTCAGGCTAAGTTTATAATTTTTGAAAAGAAGAAATTAATGGCTGAGTGATAATTAACAAGAACAGGTAGATGAAGGCAGCCAGCAAAGAACAAAAACTTTAACGTCAACGTTTCGCACCTACTACAATTCTCATAGACAATTAAACATACATTTAATGGTATATGAAAATGTTTATTATAATTTTGTATGACCTACATGTATCAATCTAAACAACATTAACAATTTATTGTCCTGAAGATGGGAGCGATGCGTTCCCGAAACGTCGACGATATTTAAATAAAGTTTTTGTTTTTTGCTGGCTGCCTTCATCTACCTGTTCCTGTTTATAATTTTTTCTTAATTTTTTTTTTTTTAAATTTGTTAAAGAGGTTTTTCGGTATCTGAGGCTAGTTGAACACCATGTTTTTTTATTTCAATAAATTTGTAGCCAATTCAATTGAAATTATTTTTTTTTTCACCTGAGATGGGATGAGAACACTCGACTTTTAAGTTACTGGCCAAGACCACACTCACACTTTTTTCCCATTCACACTCACATTTACATAGTCTTTTCTGCAACTCAGGCCATATAAGACTTTAAACGAAACGATACTTGTATTGATATAAGATAAGGTGGCTGTAGATATCAAACGATACTTGTATGTTTAATATTTTTTTTTTTTTTTTTTTTTTTAAACATTCACACTTTTTTCTCATTTACACTCACACTCACACACACATTCACACAGTCTTTTCGGCAACTCAGGCCATTTAAGACTTTAGACGATATCCGTTATTGATAATATACACATATTAGGGATCCAGGCATTCTTATTTAAGCCATTTGGTATCCAAATGGCTTAAATAAAATCATCGGACTGCCCGGGGTCCGAACCCGCGACGTTTGGTATACGAAGTTAGCACGCTAACCTCTACACCAAACCCCGAGGGCTTAATATATCTATTGGGGGTTCAGACATTGTTATTCTTAAAAGTTGTTCTCAGGCTACTGCTAGAGAAAAAATAAACATTATACAATAAATTTTATATTTTTAACCTGAGAGAGTTCCTATCATTTCCTCACACTTTCCCCTTCTCGAGAACTCTCTCAGGCTTAAAATATAAAATTTATATTAGGAAAAAAAATTCTCTCGTAGTTGTAGCATCTAAAAAAAGAATTTTGTATGTTTTTTTTAGCCTGAAGATAATCCTAATATAGGATCGAAACGTCGCTTGTGTTTTCAATATAAATAATTGGTTTTATTTCTTCTTTTGCCCAAAATCTGCTGGCCATTTTCTATTAATGATAAATAAAATATTTTAGGGACATTTTAAAAGCTTTATCTTGTTAAAGATAAATTAAAAAACAAAAAATACAATGTTTTTCACCTCTGATATACAAAATTAAATCAAAGTAATTATTTTATATTCATGAAAAGTCATTTCCGGGCAAATTAAAGAGTAATATTCAGTTTTTTTTTAAAGCAAAACATCAATATATTCATCCACAACGATATTTTAGGCCTATTATAGAGCGCTTTTGGTCAACACTCTCTGTTTATAAATATTAAATTATAAAATACTGTATTTTACCGAATATTTTAATCTATATAATTCTTTTCTAGAAGAAATTTTAATTTAAAGATTTTTTTTTAAATTGATAAAAGTTTGCACACTGATCAGTTTCAAATGATGGAGATGGATTACTTGTCTTTTCCATTCATTAAAAAACTAATCAACTCTTGGCATAATGAATAAGTGAAAAAAGAGATGCATCCCGAAAAATCAAACATCTTTACATTTTGAAAGACGTCGCAATAAGAAAGTCGCTTAACTCGACGATTTTTCTTGCGGTGATCTTATTTCCAAGAGTTGGTTTGATAGATGGAGTCAATGAGTTTGCTTTAAAAGCCAACGCAGCAGGGCTTCCTTCTCTCTCTCTCTCTCTCTTTATTCAAAAGCATTCGCTTCAAAAAGTTTTTATTCTATTTGCATATAATTTCCATTGTAATTTTTCCCGAAAACCATAGGATCCAATTTAAAAGTGATCTGCCTCTATTGATTTCTTAACGTAATGTGTAATTTAACTGGAGTGAGATTTTTGTTATTGCTTTTGAAAATGTTAATTTTATAGCTTTAGATGAAAAACCAACAAAGAGACAAATTTGATGATAAATTTTGTTAATTTATTGGTCTTTAGGAAATAATAATATATAAACTTAATAGCCCAGTCAAATTAAGGTTTCACCTCGGAATGAAAGATAATAAGCTGAATTTTTGTATGGACCTTTTTTTTGGCATTCTAAATGATGTCTCAAAAGTCACATATGATCACGTGTCCGCGTCACGCGGTATCCCAGGTCAAAGGTCACGAAAATCAGTTTTTTCGCGAATATCTCGTTTCCTATACCTTAAATGATATTTGGACCTATTATAAAAGTTGTAGAGGATAAAATTCTCTACAATTTATATCTAAAGCATTTTTTTATACGACTAACCGTTTTTTGAGGTAGAGCGTAAAGAGTGCGCAGCGCATAGCCTTATATGGCTTAATGCACGTAATGTGTGACTCCGTGGTATCGTACGGTATTGTAAGTCGTATAAAGTTTATTATTGATTAAAAAACAACTGCCATTATTTACTTACTAATTATTAATTATTTATATTTAATTATCTCTTTAACTCTTATATTTAACTATAGTGATTTTATACTTTTAATTCTGTTTTATATTATATATATCTTAATTATATTTTACGTAGAAAAAAACATGTACACGAAAATAATATATTTTATTTATTTATTTATTTATCATTCATATATCGCATATGATACATTTGCATGTGGTAAAGCGCGCCTTCGGCTACGCCCCCTGGATCCCCTTGCTCGCCTTCGGAAAGCAAATGCTTCAAATTTATTCTTGTTCATTGTTTGGAAACGTTGTAACTCGCCGAAGGCGAGCAATTACAAAATTCCAAAGTTTCGAATTTCTCTCTCCCGCTCACTTCCTGTAACTCTAGCCAATCAGCGAGAGAACAGCAGGCACATACACTCAAGGAACGGAAGTTAATATTATAGTATGATGATATGATGATGATTACAATTTCAGTTCAAATTTTAGGTAGATTTTGGTTGACTTTAATTATAATTAGCAAATGGAGCTTCTCTACTTCTTCTTCTGGTTGGTCAGTATTTGTGATTCGTTCTATATCATCCTTGTTATGGATAATATTTGTCTCGATACCTTCAAGGACTTCGGTGTCATATGCACTCTCTTGTTCATCAGGATTATTTTGATATGATGAAGCGTTGAGGCAAAATTAACTCCTGGGACCAATAACTACATTATTACCCCCAGCACTAGCTGAACTGCTAAACACATTATTTTGCATCTGAAAGAATGGTTGTCTCCACGCTGGGGATGCAGAAAATCCGGGTTAAAATGTTCTCCAGCTTGTGGCTAGTGAAACGGACAAGCTTGCCACAACGTTTCAACATATCAAAATAATCCTGATGAAGAGAGTGCAAATGACCACGAAGTCCTTGAAGGTTTGGAGACAAATATTATCGATAACGAGGATGATTTTAAAGAATCACAAATTAGTGACCGACCGGAAGAAGAATAAGGGAATTAAGTTCCATTTGCTAAATATGTAAGTAAGGTCAACCAAAATCCACCCAATATTTGAACTGAAATTGTAATAAATGTATCATATGCGATATATGAATGATAAATAAAGATATAAATAAAATATATTATTTTCGTGTACATGTTTTTTCTACGTAAAATATAATTAAGAAGATATATAATATAAAACAGAATTAAAAGTATAAAATCACTATAGTTAAATATAAGAGTTAAAGACATAATTGCCCTCGGGGCATGGCGTAGAGGTTAGCGTGCTAACCTCGTATACCAAACGTCGCGGGTTCGGACCCCAGGCAGTCCGATGATTTTATTTAAGCCAATTGGATACCAAATGGCTTAAATAAGAATGCCTGGACCCCTATATGTATATTTATATAATAACGGTTATCGTCTAAAGTCTTAAATGGCCTGAGTTGCCGAAAAGACTGTGTGAATGTGTGTGTGAGTGTGAGTGTGAATGAGAAAAAAGTGTGAATGTTTAAAAAAAAAAAAAAAAGACATAATTAAATATAAATAATTAATAATTAGTAAGTAAATAATGGCAGTTGTTTTTTAATCAATAATAAACTTTATACGACTTACAATACCGTACGATACCACGAGTCACACATTACGTGCATTAAGCCATATAAGGCTATGCGCTGCGCACTCTTTACGCTCTACCTCAAAAACGGTTAGTCGTATAAAAAAATGCTTTAGATATAAATTGTAGAGAATTTTATCCTCTACAACTTTTATAATAGGTCCAAATATCATTTAAGGTATAGGAAACGAGATATTCGCGAAAAACTGATTTTCGTGACCTTTGACCTGGAATACCGCGTGACGCGGACACGTGATCATATGTGACTTTTGAGACATCATTTAGAATGCCAAAATAAAGGTCCATACAAAAATTCAGCTTATTATCTTTCATTCCGAGGTTGACCCTTATTTTCACCTAATTTGACTGGGCTATAAATACCAACTACTAAATCAAAGAGAGGCCCGGACAGAATGATTGCGCCACTGCTTCTCCGCGCCTCCTTCAACAAAAAATTTGTAGAAGAATCGTTTGTAAAATAAAGGTTGTCGTGTTTTGGATAATGTTCGCTATGATTTCGTCCAAATGTGGTTTTGTTTTTTCTTGAATCGAACTTCTCTCCCCTCCTATCATCTTGAAAAATACTGAAACCTTTAAGAAACCCAACTCGAGACTCTATAATCCTGGCTTTATTTTCTTCTAGAAGAAATAAGAAAACAAAACAGCCAACGGTGCTTTTTGTATATTAACGTAACAAGCTTCACAATAGGCAGAGAAAAATAAATGAATAACGAGAGTTTTCAAGCAAGAGACATAAAATTTTAAATTTAACGATCCGCAGTCTATTTATTTATGAAAATGTTTGAATGAAAAAACATGGCATTTCTTTTAACTATGCTTATTATTATAAATCATAGAACTATTCTTTAAATTACATAAGCAGCAAAAAAAGTGGTAAAAATCTGGTGTGGCAGGTCACATAGCACACAACTTTCTCTTCCCTTCGGTAATCGAAAGTTGTGTTCTCTGCTTGTCACACCAGTTTTTTTGTGTCGAAATATATTTAGTTTCTGACTGTATGGCACATTTGATTATAAAAAATGTATAAAAAGAAAAATATTTATTTATATTTTGTTACCATGGCAACCAATTCTATCTTTCCTATGAAGTACAAGAGTAAAGTGATCTTCATAAGATTTCAATGACAAAATGAGAATATACATTTTAAAGAGCATCAAAAAAATAATTGATTTTTGAATTTTTAATCAAAATCGTTGAAACGAATTTTGAGAAAATCGAAAAAACTGAAAAGTACATTAGTAAAGTACTAGTCTAGTACTATTTGGTCGATTTTGATTAAACGCTTATTTGCACGCTCCTGGGGGTGTCTAACTTAAATATAAAATTTCAGCCTCATAGCTCAATTTCTTCATGCTTAAAATTGAACACAGACAGCCTGACTCACACACACAGACAGACCATATTGCGAAAACCATTTTTTTGGATTCAGTGGACCTCAAAACGTGCATATCCATTAAAATCTCGACATCGAATTTTTGACATGAATCCATTAGGGTGGCACTTATTTATCAAACTTAAATTCTGAACGGATCGCCCCTAGATCATTCAACTATCACAAATTTTTTGTGATAATGGCATGATTTAGGGTGCGAACCGTTCAGAATTTAAGTTTGGTAAATAAGTGCCACCCTAATATACATATAGGTAAGAGAAAGTAAAAAATAGACAGAGAGAATTGTTTTGAATAATTAAAATCTCTTTTTGAATTTTAGAAAAATAATAGTCTAGTAATAGGCAAAAAAATATGCTTTTAATTTATTAATGAATTTTAAAAGCTTCTTTTTCAACTAACAGGTCCGCAATATATATTTAAAAATATGAAATATTGGTGCGAAATCTATATAGCTAAAAAATCATCCTACTTTAAAGGATAATATTTATTATTGGGTGTCTGTAATTGGATAGTCAAAGTGAACAGAAATACAAAATGAAAGCTTTGATACGAATTACTGGAAAATATTCCAAATTGTAGAGGTCATATGACGATAAAATCAATAGCAAAAGCCAAGTCATGATGTTTACCTTGTGACCCCAGGGTCAAAGCAGAGGCTGGCTTTCATGATCGAGGCGGCCAAGAGACAAGATGGCCAGCCAGTTTATAGTTTACACATTTGGACATTTGATCTTGTTAAATGTAGCTAAAAAAATTGTTTGATCTATGGTTTTTGGTTTTGCTTGAGATAATTTTGCCTGGGCAATGTTACCAAACAAACAAACAAAAACCAACACCTGCCGCATGTGAAATGACGTCATTTTCTCATCAAGGCTCTTGCTATTCCAAATTCTCTTAGGCCACTTAATTCCCCTCCGTTTAATTGTTTCGCAAATTGTTTCAGACATCTGCATTCCAAATTCCGAAGCAACATTAACCAACTTGATTTTTTTCCCGCCCACCTCGCATATTCGCCTTCCTCTCTCAAAAGAGCATCCCTTAAGAGATAATGCAAACAATTGACTAGTGCAGGCACCACTTGCGAAAGAAAACAGTTAATTTTTTACTATTCCCATAAGGGAAGCATAACTCATAACCTTTTCTCCTTTTCCCTCGATGAATAATTAATTTCCCATGACAGTTGAGCAATTATCTGCGCCGCTTCCATCTCGATGCCAATCTTCGTCCCTTACAAGTTCAATTCTGTCAAGATCCAAGTAAATCTAATTTAAATATTTAATATATAAAATATTCCTTATAGTAGTTTTATATTCGAGTTGAATTTACATTTCCTAAGAAATTGAAAATGAGTTTAAGGGCCGGCGTTTCTGCTTTGCTAATGGACTAATTAATTTGTATGGAGATATTAATTAAAATTAGATCATATGCACTTGGAATTTTAATTTTTAATGAATGAGATAATTTAATTTAAAATTCCCTTTTATTTTTTCCTATTAGCACCAACTTGGGATCATCATAAGACAAGGATTAATTCCTGTGTAAAAAGTAGCTCAAAGTTTTTACAACTTAAATATTTATCCTCTTAAGGCGGAATAAAATTGTATCAAAATCAAAACTTTAGAATCAAGAGTCAAATTGATAATCAGTCATCCAACCGCAATTTCATGTCTTAAATTTGGCCATTAATCACTTTAAGACTTGCTTCTGCAAAATTCATCGAATTTTCTTGGACTCGGTTTGTCATCCAATCGGATATTATAAAAGAGGGTTTTATAACTTGCGACATTCTTTCCTAAAACATAAACCGTCAAGTTTAAAAGTCAGTTTTTTTATATTGTTCCAAACAAAAGGGAAGATAAATAGAAGGATCTCTCATTTGAAGTAAAAAGGGCTTGCTTGAGTTTGACATGTTGATGACGTTCTTAGTTAACTTTTCATTAAATCATTCATTTCCTCCTCCTGCATGCTTGATCAAAAGGTGAGCTTGATCTATACTATTTTCCAAACTCTATATCCCCAACTTCTCATATAAGATTTAGACGCTGACACGCAACCATCAGCCCCCAAATTGGGACTAAGAAAATTAGTTTTTTTTTCCAATCAAGAATAAAATTGCTTAGCTTATTCATATCATATTTATTTTACCAAACTACTAGAATTAGAATAAAATACAGAGGAATATTTTTTTTGTTCCTTTCATCGCAGCTCTCATTTTCATCATTGTCCAAAAAAACTTAAATCAATCAATTTCTGATTTTAATTTACATTACTAACAATTCCAATGTTCACCCAAATGGAAGATGAAAAAATCATAAGCTAATATTTTTTTGATGGATTGGTTTTTAGGCTATGTAACCAAAAACAAGGTGATGTATTTCCTCTTCCTAAAGTATAATCTGAATGTTAAAGAAAAGCTTAGCGCCTCGTTGCTCTCTAATCTCTACGATTGCACTAAAATCACCTCACGGATTATCACTAATATAATTTCCGTTTACTCCCCCTTTGTCTCACTATTTGTATTAATACTTATTCGAAAATTCGTTCAACAAATGTGTTCTCTATCTTGAATCCAACCAACCCTTTTATCCATCTACTTGACTTCCCTTTATTATCTATTGTTTTATTCAGATATATTTAACCTCCTTGTAGAATAACAATAATAATATAAAGATAATTTTACGCGTATTAATGGAATCGTATAAAATATCTGTAGAGAGTAGAATCAGCAAGTGTGACGAAACTCATAAGTTAACTACAAAATATTATTCTCTTTTGTTAAAACAATAAAAATGAAAAGTGAAAATATCTCTCCTTTTTAGGCTTTTATCGTTTATAATCCAAATCTCTCCGAATAATAATAATAATAGGATTTATCTAAATAGTAGTAGATATTTTTTCAAAATTTTACGCTTTTTGTTTTCCAAAATTTAAAATGTTTTGTTATTGAAGGGATGAAAAAAGTCGCTAAGATGGATCAAATGTTAATTAAAGTCTGTATACATTTGTTCTTTTAATTTTTATTCATATAACGATGAAAAAATAATAATTATTTATAAAACACATTAAGAGCAAATTTTTCTGGCGACATTGGCAAGCCTTCTGCATTCCTGGGAAAAAATTAAATGTCGAGATTTTGATAGAAATACACGTTTTCAGGCCTTCTGAGTCTAAAAGAAAAGTGGGACCCGCAAAATAATCTGTCTGTGTGTGTGTAAATGTATTCAAAATAAAGCATGGAGGTTCAAATTTTATATTTAAGCTATATAGATAAGCTCCTGAGTATCGAAAATAAGCTTTTAATAATTTTTTGGTTTTAACAATTTGCACAAAATTCACTCTAAATATTTTGATTAAAATTCACACATCATTACTACAGCGTATATATAAAGCGCTAGCCACTGACTTCCTGGCCCTGTGTGTGTGCCTGTTCTCTCGCTGCTTGACCAGAGTTACAGGAAGTAGAGTCAGAGAGGGAAATTTAAAACTAAAATTTTGCAATTGCTCGCCGAAGGCGGGCTTACCACTTGTTTTATTATATGCTTTTTAAAATGTATATTTTCATTTTGCTCTCTAATTTGTTTGAAGCACACTTTACTCTTGTACTTCTTACGATAAATAGGAGAAATGATTGCGATTGTAACAACATTCCATGCTTATAAATTTTACCTTTTGAATTCTAAAATACCGTATTATCGAAAAGTAAATATATATCGACCAAAAAATCTGGTGTAAAAGCACAGAACACAACTTTTAAAGACCGAATGTAAGGGAAAGTTGTGTACTGTGCGACTAGTTACATCTTATAGGTCTATTGTTTTCTCCAAACATTTTCTAAAAAATGGCGAATTTTTGTTATTGATCCAGATCAAATGTCTTGAAGGAGATATTTGCACAGCACACTGGATGGATGCGGGCTTTGAATTAATCGGTTTGGTCCACTGGAAGGCATTGATAAGGGGGGACGGCGTTTACTTTTCCAGATAGTATATAATTGATGTTAATAGGAGACCATAGACTAGACTATAAAAATATTTATTAATATTTATTGGCGATTAACTAAAAACTTAAAACAAAATATGTAACAAAAAATTCAAATTTGTGTTGTTGTTTATCAAATAATTTCTGAGATAATTATGTTTATTATTGTAAATAAACTAGTAATTTTATGAAAAGTTCTTTTTATTATTTTTTCTTGCCTCTATCTAAGCCATGAATATTTAATTTACTTGACGTAATAAAAGATTTAAGTTTAAGCTTAAAGATACTGTTGAGTTTAATTTTCAAAATAAGTAGAGGGGAGTAATTCCCCAGATCGATTCCTATTATCTGGGGTTAGTTGGATTTTTTATGTTCGTCCCAAGAGTTTTTTTCAACTACTCTATTTGAAACAATCATCTAATCAAAGTATGTTCCGCTGACCATAGATGCACCGAAGGGTTCCTTGGGACTAATTTAAAAAATATTTTAATTCAAATTCAATTTCTTTTTTCATAAATATATATAGCCTAGTATTAGAAATGCAGCTAAGATTTAATTAAATATTGATGCAATTAGCGAAATACTGTAGCCTCGTGCACATTTATATGCCTTTCTAGGGCTCTAGCCGCTGATACACTGTTCTAAATGCTTCAAACATTTAGAAATTATTTACAATTGTTTTTTTTTTTTTTTTTTTTTTTTTTTTTTCTTCTGAGAAACTGATCTGCATTATAATGCAGAAAAGTTTCTATTTATTAACTTTTTAATTTAAACATGAAATCCATACAGAAAATATCAGTGCTAATTTTGAGATGGTAATATTTTAAACAAAATAAATTAATTCTAAAACGATCAGATTTCATCTCTGAAATTGTGCGTTGGGTTGTAAGTAATTATAGATAACATGAGTAAAAGTCTAATCCGTTGTTGAATACAATTGGTTCAATAAGCAAGAGGTATGAATTTCGCCAGTGTGAATTTATAAATACAAATTAATTATTCAATGGAAAAGGTCACGAATAATGAATGACGTCATTTAATGTAATGTACGCAATCAAGCAGAGACAAGTGCCTGTCCAATTGACAAAAGGATGGTGGGTCGATCCCGAAAATGGAGTCAGAATACCCTCTCTCTATACTCCTCTTACTTTTCTATTGTTCCAAGTCATTTCATTCTAAAGTAAAACTAAATTAATTTAATTTGTCCAATCTAGAGAGAGATGGAATTCTAAATGAAAATAAAATACATTTATATTAGACTATTATTCTATTATATTATTATTTATTTAAGAAATTTAATTAATATTTCTTCTTTTTTTTTTATACAAAAAAAAGCCCCCGGGCTTGGTAGCGTGCCTACCTTCTATACGTCGCGGGTTCGGACCCCAGGAAGTCCGATGATTTTATATAAGCCATTTGGATACCAAATGGCTTAAATAGAAATGCCTGGACCCCCAATTGATATATTAAACATACAAGTATCATTAAAAGTCATATGGCCTAAGTTGCCGAAAAGACTGTGTGAGTGTGTGTGAATGAGAAAAAAGTGTCCCAATAATCTTAAAAAAAAAAAAAATCTCCATCCATTCGGACAGAGTTCCCTTGGGATGAGTTGTGAAGAATTAATTAACATAAATAAAATAGAAAAATTATATTTGCTATTAGAAATCGGGAAAGAAATCTAAGGAAAAGTATTTTTTTATTTGTTTTCGGTAAGAAGAAAAAAGTAGGGAGAGGAGGGAACTAACCGATTTGGGGTTCGTATCCCCATGTGCTCACACGCAAAGAAAGTGGGAACTGATCTGGGTCCATATCCGGTCATGTTCAACAAGGAGACCGACCAGAAAGAAGGAGTTAAAAAAAAAGAGAAAAGAAAAAAAGAGGGTCGACTGCTCGAGCTGAATCATTCACGGATCCCTGTTAGCGAATGAATAAAATAGCAGTAGCTGGCTCCTTCCCTTCAAGTATGTTGCAGCTGTGATGATCCGGCTCAATAATTGAGCAAGTGAAGTCAATGCGATGCCCACTCTCAGGCCACCAATCGCACGCAATCTTCCACCTTATCCGAGAGGGGATCAAACAGTCCTCGGCTCTTTATTTGTATAGGCACCGGTATATTGAATTCCAAGTGCCTCCCTCGGATTTTATGAAAATTCCGATTTCCTTCTTTCTTTCTTTCTCAAGATTAAAAAACGATTAACATTGCTACTGAAAGAGAAATATAAGCCTCCCTTTGTACACTCAAATCCATATGAAGAGTACTCGGAAAAAACATGTCAAGTCCATTTTTTGCAATTTTTCACCGGACTATTTTAG
>JAKCPI010012248.1:0-22938 GCA_023213315.1 Euborellia annulipes | reverse complement strand
TGGTTCGAATTTTTTAAATATATTTCAGGCTTGATAAATAAAGAAAAAATAAAATGGATGATTCCTAGAAGTAGAACATATTCGGTTTATTTAAGTCTTTTTCGGCATCTTGTATTTAGACTCCGGTTCCCTATTCCTTCAAAAAATTGATTGATAGCCAAAAAATTTGCCTATTTCTAAAAGTGCTTACAATTTTTTATAAATAAAGTATATTTTTGAATAAAATTAAATAAAAATATTTTTTTATTACCTTTTTATGGGTGAATATAATAATTTTAAAGGTCAAATACAATTAACCCCCAATTCGGAATTGGTTAGAAACCTAGTCAATGTATAAATCCATTGGTGCGATGGCACCTTTATAGGAATTCAACAACATCTCAGACGCGCTGCTTCGATCGCGCTTCTGCCAGCCCAGCGACTCTAGTCGTCACAGCCGTTACAAAGAAATTGCATGTTATCCTAATAATTTTGAGTCGATAAGCAAATATATCTAATTTCTAAATAAAGAAGAAATATGAAGTTAAAAAATTTTGCTCATATTAATTAATATTGACTGATCTTGACCTTGTAAGACCACAACATTCTAGGTTACCAATTTGGTGACAAGATGTGCAAACAAAATTCATTCTGGGCTGAAGCGGAGAGAGAGAATTTGATTAAGAAGAATCTCATCAGAGGCAACTCGCGAGAAAAACTACTTGTTGGAACGCCACTAAGTCTGGTTGACCTCCATCTAAGTAAAAGAGGGGGGGGAGTTGAGGCTGGGGTTAAAGTTCGGGTCAATATTGGGGTCGGGTTCGCTCTCTCAGCTTCTCTCTCAACAAATAGACTCAACATTTTCAGTTGGTTCCAAAGCATTTAACCCAACTCAAGCAAGAGAGCTTTATAAAAGAGCATTGGTGCTTGTGAATTGACTCAATAAATTTACACCTTATCTTCATCAGAAATTCTTCCAATTTAAAGTTTCATAATTTTATAAATCGTATGAGAGCTTATCAATCATGTTACGAATAATTAAACCAGAGTTGTTATGTTTCCTCAGAATAAAGTAGGTAAAATAAAAGCGTTAAAAAAAAAGAGTTTCGTGTTTAATAATTACATAAAATAAATTATAATAATTAATAAAATAATAGCAAATAAATAATAATTCCGTTTATCTCGATCTTTTAAAAGGAATTTTTTTTTCACCACTCGACAAAATATCGAATTTCCAATTTGTTCGCTTGCATCATGAAAAAAAAAAAATGGCCACGTGATCGTATTCAACGATGGATAAGAAGCGAGCTTTTCATTCTAGGATCTTTTCTTTCTTCTTGAAAAACCGTTTGCAGTTAATTTTTCAAGACACGCAAGTTGAGACACACATACAGAGAGAAAAGCAAGATAAAAATCATATCAATAGACGTCTGTTTTGAGGGTAACCTCGTAGGCAAAAAAAAGGGCATCAGAGGGTCCCTTTGGGGGAATCACAAGAAGAAGACGACAACGAAGAATGGGAATAAGAGAGTCTTGCTTTTGAAATTTCGTATTTTCTGGCCCCCATTTTGTGGGTTTAGACGTAGGCGACAAGCTCTATTCATTGGATACAAAATGAACATCGAACAACATAATTATTGTATTATCAAACGACCACCTTGCCTTGCCGCCCCATTCAGGATTTCAATTATAAATTATAGTTTATCTTGAGGGAAAAAAAACGGAACAAACTCTCTTGGAGCAGAAAGAAAAGTAAACCTCATAAATAAACAGTTGAGTGAGTGGCATTACGGAAATAAACTACTCGATTCTAAAATGCATTTCCTTTGAAATTAGATTTTTCTTCTCTATTTTATTCATTCATAAAATAAGATAATTAAAATGTCTTATAATAAAAACACTTTTAAAAGAAATTTTCACTTAATAAAAATAATAATAAAATAAAATTAAAAAATAATTCTTGTTAAATTTACTATGCATATTAGAGAGATTTTTTACAGTTAATAATAAATTTTAAAAAATCTGATGTGACTGGTCGCACAGAACACAACTTTCTCTTACCTTCGGTAATCGAAAGTTGTGTTCTGTGCTTGTCACACCAGGTTTTTTTTTGTGTATTTAGTTTCCTACAGTAGGGTACATTCGATTTTCAAGATGTAAAATTTATTAAGTATGGGAAAATATTTATATTCTGTTACCATGGCAACCATTTCCCCTATCTTTTCTTAAGAGTACAGTGAGCGCCACAATTAAGTCTCCACCTGATAGCTATAGCCTTAAGTATATGGGATAGTTTATGGTATATGATGAAATAATTTTAAATTTGAAAAGGTAAAAATAAAATTATATGTACTAGATTTTACGATTTACGTTTTCGGTCATTAAAATTATTTCACTATACACCATATACTATACCATATAGTTAAGGCTATAGCTATCAGGTGGAGACTTAATTGTGGCGCTCACTGTACAAGAGTAAAGTGGTCTTCCAGAAGGTTTCAATGGCAAAAGAGAATATACATTTTAAAGAGCATCCAAAAAATAATTGATTTTTGAATTTAAAAAAAAATCGTTGGAGCGAATTTTGAGAAAATAGAAAAAAACTGAAAAAGTGCATCAGTAAAGTATTAGTACTCTTTGGTCGATTTTGATCAAAAGTTTCGTGTCACGTCCCAGTGGAGTGCCTAACTTAAATATAAAATTTCAACCTCCTAGCTCTTTTCGTTCTTGAGATATTTTCTTCACACACACACAGACAAACCATGGCGCAAAAACCAATTTTTTTGAATCAGGGGACCTCAAAACGTGTATATTCGTCAAAATCTCTACATCGAATTTTTAACATGAGCCCAATACTTTCTCTCTCTATATATTAACATATATAGAAGTAAGAGAAAGTAAAAAGGACTTTGGAGCCTATAATAGGTCATTTAAATATTACGTAAGCAAATTGTTGACTATTTTAGACCCCTTCCTCCCTGTCAGCAATAATAAACAAATATAGGTAAACATTTCAGATTTTTCTCATTTGACTTTTTTTAATCGGCCGACAAAAGAAACTGATAGCCAAGGGAGAGGGAAGGGGTAAAAATAAGCAAATGAGATACCTCCCTAAACTGTTTACACTGTTTACTGTAACACTTGATTGTCAATAATTACATGCTATTTGAGAGTTAAAAGTTGTTGTGTCATTGGGAAAAATAAATTCGAAATTCTATTAGTTAATTTTCAAATAATTAAATAATATACAAATAAACCCTAACCCAAATCAGAAATTTTTATTTAATTAATTAAGAATTAACTAATTATAAAATTTTCGATTTTTCTTCCCTTCAAGTCTAATTATTTAATAGAATTAATTAAACTATTAATTTATTTTAGAGCAATGTATAATATTAAATAAATATCCAGTCTATTTTCATTTAATATTAAAATGTATTCAGAGTAAACATTGCAAATTTACAGAAAATAATTTATCTAACACCTATATATATGAAATGTAATTATAAATAGTGGTCTAAATTATAATTGGTGAATAGGGAAGAACTTGTGAGATAACGAGTTTCTATTTAATTTAAAACCACCTGGTGTGACTTAATGCACAACACACAGCTTTCTCTTACCTTCGGCAATCGAAAGTTGTGTACTTTGCTGTCCCACCAGAATTTTTATGTCGAGATATATTTAGTTTTCCATAGCACCTTAGTTCCAAACTAAATTAGTTGTGTTTCAAAAGTAAAAAAATTCAATTGATTCAAAATTTTCATATGCTTCGTGTATTTCAATTGTATAGATAAAAATGAAATGGCTTGTGGGTATATGTTCTATTGAAATCCAGAATTTTCATTGATTCTATTTGAAATTATGTACACATTTAAAACCCAGTATTTGAAAGTTCGCGGCGCGTAATGTAGTAAAAATTTGAACAGAATTCAAAACAATGCTCTGACCATTTAAATGAAGTACAAAAGTAAAGTGATCTTCAGAAGATTTCAATGGCAACATGATAATATACATTTTTAAAAAAATATCTAAAAAATAATTGATTTTTTCCAATTTTGAGAAAATCGAAAAAATAAACTAAAAAACTACATTAGTAAAGTTCTAGTACTTTTTGGACGATATGGAGCTTATTTTCACGCTGCCTAACTCCTAATTTTCAACCACCTAGCTCAATTCCTTCATGCTTAAAATTGGATACAGACAGAACATGTCGCGAAAACCACTTTTTTGAATTCAGGGAACCTCAAAACGTATATATCCATCAAAATATCGACATTGAATTTTTGACTTGAATCCAATACTTTCTCTCTATATAATATATTAATATATATAGAGGTAAGAGAAAGTAAAAATATACTTTGATTTTAAAATAATATTCTTAGGAATATTTCTTTAAAATGTGTCAGCCAAAGGCAGGCTTTGCGGCTAGTTACATATATAGGAAAGAGAAAGTAATATTATACTCTATAAACACTAAAAGAATTTGTATCCAATAACTTCCCTGCTCAGTACTATATGAAATAATAAATTAATATTATAAAATTGAAAATAGAATAAGAAATTCATAAGAATTTCATATTAATTCAAATCCGAAAATGACTAAACATATGTAAAGAAGAATAGCGAATATTTTTTGGACGAGTATTTGATTGAATGCCTCTTTCGACTTCCCTTCAAGGAAAAATATGATTGTTAATATTTGCTACTTTGCATAGATTTATTATTATTTTTTTTAGGTTAAAAAAAAGTTCTCATCCCCGATCTTTTGGCCATTTCGCCCACCCCTCTGCTCCACCTCTAAATGTGGGGTTTGTCATGACATGCTTTGATTAATACGCGGCAAGAGCGGGGGCCGGATAAAAAAGAGGCGATTTTTCAAAACAATGCTCTTTGCGCAGGGCGAATTATTAATCGTCTGGTAATGACAAACTTTTTTACAGCCATCGGCAGTCAAAACCTATCCTCATCTCTTCTCCCCCTATATAAAGCTTGGGGGGGGGGTCCCATTTGGTGGGCTCAAAGCCAAATGAAGAGAAAATGATAAGGAGGTGGAGGAAAGATTGGACTTGACTCTCTCTGATTTCACTTTGGTTTCTTTTGATAAATATGTTTTTTTTTTTTGCAATGATGATATTTTTTTAAGATTTGATCTATCTTTTTTATATTTCAAAATATTCTGATTAGCATTTGAAAAATGAGAACAAATTCTTATTTTAATTTTCAAAGGGATGAATAGTTGTAAATTTTGTAATAAAACTTTAATTTTTAAGTGTTTATTTAATAAATCATTATTATTAGAAGAATTTTTAATTATAGACCATAATACAAAAATGTGGTCTATAATTAAAAATTCTTCTAATAATAATAATTCAAACCACAAAAGCTTTAACAAACACATTCGTGATAAATCATTATTGTAACCCAGGGGTTCCTAAACTATTTAATTTTTCGACTAAAAGCGAAAAATTAATATAATATTTTGTATAGCAAAGTTTTCACGACGCTGGGGTTCCGCGACGCTCTGTTTGGGAAAGCCTGTTGTAGCCAAGGGCGGATACAAGGAAAAAATACTTTTTTTCGAAAAAAAAAATGTATTTTTAATGTAAAATTTTAAAAATTAATACTTAAAAATTTGATTTGTATTTATATTCTGGCAAACAAGTACAGAATGCGCCTTTAAATTACCGAAATTAAGAAAAAAATGTGTGCTGTGCGACCAGTCACTCCAGATTACACCCAACCCCCGAGAAACACCTCTGGATCCGCCACTGGTTGTAGCCTATTAATATCTCAATATTTAAATTACAATTGTAAGATTTTCGCCGGATCAGATGTATAAGAAAAGGACGGGAGAATAAAAACCAGCATTTGATGGTCTCCTCTAAAATCATCTTTAATTAGTAGATATTTCGACCGGCCTCACGCCTGGCCACTGTTTCTCTGAAATTTTAAAATAATTTTTTTCACATTGTTTGACACGCGCCTTCCACCAAATCATTTTTTTGTACTGATGATGACCAGGCGTGAGGCCGGTCGAAATATCTACTAATTAAAGATGATGTGAGAGGAGTTCATCAAATGCTCGTTCTTATTCTCCAGTCCTTTTCTCAATATTTAATTTGACAAAATACATATCATTCGTTTCCTGCTGAAACCCCTTTAAGTTTATATAAATTTCTATGAATGTTGATCCTACAATGACAAATTTATTTATAACCCACATTTTAAAATCTGGTGTGACTGGCGCACAGCACACAACTTTCTCTTACCTTCGGTAATCGAAAGTTGTGTACTGTGCTTGTCACACCAGATTTTTTGTGTCGACATGTATTTAGTTTCCGACAGTAGGGTACAATTGAATTTAAGATGTAAAATTTATAAGTATGGGAAAATATTTATATTTTGTTTCCATGGCAACCATTTCTCCTATCTTCCCTATGAAATACAAGAGTAAAGTGGTCTTCAGAAGATTTCAATCGCAAAATGAGAATATACATTTTAAAGAGCATCTAAAAAATAATTGATTTTTGAATTTAAAAAAAAATCGTTGGAGCAAATTTTGAGAAAATCGAAAAAAACTGAAAAAGTACATCAGTAAAGTACTAGTAATCTTTGGCCGATTTTGATTAAAAGCTTATTTTTCCGGTCCCGGGGGGGGTGTTTAAGTTAAATATAGAATTTCATCCTCGTAGCTCAATTCCTTCATGCTTAAAATTGAACACACACACACCCACCCACCCACCCACCCACACACACAGACAGACCATGTCGCGAAAACCACTTTTTTGGATTCAGGGGACCTCAAAACGTGAAGATCCATCAAAATCTCGACATCGAATTTTTCACATGAATCCAATACTTTCTCTCTATAATATATTACATATATACATAGGTAAGAGAAAGTAAAAATGATAGAGTCATGAAAAAAACAAGACGAATGCAGCCAAATATTCTAATTCTCGCCCTCACGACTGACTTTTCGGCCCGAGGTCTAGGTCATCTTCAGAGCCGGCTGGCAATAATCAAAAAGTGTGGAAATTTGCAACAACAGCGACAACATTCAGCATGTGGTCCACTTAAGTCACATTTTAAAGTTAGCAGATCTATTCAATCAAGGTATGGAGGTCACTTGAACTCGCGTGTTCCAAAGATCTGAAAAGAAAGAAACAAGAGTTAACCTTTTGAACTCGATTTAATAAATACAGCAAAAAAGCAGTCAGAATTCTTAAAAATCCATGTTTGGTATAATATTATAAAAAATCCAATTTACATAAATAAAAATCTAGTGTGGATTAAGATGGTGCTGTCACACCAGATTTTTTGTGATATTTAGTTTCCCAGGGAACTTTAGTTCCTAACTTGACCACTTGCGTTTCATCGAATGATTCCATTGGAAATAAAGTGTATTTCAAACATGTTTTTGGAAAAAACTTATTAATATCCAATTTAAAAAATAGTTGATTTATGGATTTTAATCAAAATTGTTCCAACGAATTTTGAGAAATTCGAAAAAAAAAACTACATCAGTAAAGTGTACTTCAAACACTTCAAAACTTTTTAAAGAGCATCTGAAAAATTGTTGATTTATGAATTTTATTCAAAAATCGCTCATTTCTTTCATGCTTAAAATCGTCACACCAATTTGCGAAAAATCACTTTTTTGGACTTAAAACGTGTATTTGCATCAAAATATCGACATCAAATTTTTTTTTTTTTTGACATGATCGCAATATTTTACATTCATAGATAAGAGAAAGTAAAAATTCATAATCATAAAAAAAATAAGTTGTGATATACAGAATTTTTATATTTAATTATTGAAAACGATATTAAAAAGTTTCAGGATTTTTACGATGCCATTTGTGAGTTTAATTATTCTTCTTGTGGCTTAGTATTGCTAAATAAATAATAGCAAGACGATGATGATGATTCTCCCTCACTTTCATAAGATATTAAATTATTAAATGTTTGCCGGTGGTACTCGGTTGGTGTGTTTGCGACATGTCATAGCCCAAGCAAGAGAAAGAGGAGGGAGGGAGGGGAGGGGTTGGGACTCTAATTAAAACCAAGTCTTGTGTGCTTCAGACATAAAGCTCATCTCCCATCTTGGTAAGCTAACTCTCTCACACATGGTAATGGTGGTGGTTATTCATGAATCCTGAAAAGCCACGACCCTTCTTTTGTTTAAAAAAAAATTCGTTCTTTTTTTTTATTAAAATTATGTTTATTAATTTGATGGAGATTAATGAATCATCTAACAAGAAAAAGAAAAATGGAAAATTAACTTTTTTTTTGCTTGAGGAAATAAAAATTTTTGTTTAAATTTATTCTTATCTTTAAGACAAGAATTATTTCATTTTTTTTTTTTTTCTTTTTGTCTTGAAAACTAGATTAATGTTCAAGTTTAGAGCAGAATCGCAATTTTCTTTTATGAAAATTTATCATCGTTTGAGATGTTATTATAAAAGTAAAAACTTAAATACTTTTATTAAGGTTGTTCGGACATTAAAGCACTTTGGTAGATTAAAAGCTAATTTTTTAATATGTTATTAATCACTATCAAATACGTATAAAATAAAATTTTGAAGCAGATCTGACACAGGGTTATCGTGTAATTAATTTTTAAAAAATTGAAATTTAACATGTAGCCTATGGGGAATAACGACGAAACGCACACATATCGAATTATATAGGCATCTGTGCAAATGATACAAAAACAAAAAAACTTACATTTTATTAATTCACTTCCGAGGAATACGTTAAAAATAAAACCAAAAGTTTCTGCCGACCGCTTTTAAAGATATTTTAACAAGAAAGTCAAAAAATTCTCCAAAATGACAGTCGCTAATATTTAAAAATAATGAATTCTCGAGAGTCAGACCAGCCTGGCAACGTCGCATAACATAAGTGTCTTATCTCTATGTCAGATACATTTTTTTTTTCAATTTTACAATATTTTTTCTCGCAAATCGTCCATTGTGTTTAAACTGATTTGCATTAAACATTGTAATATATTAAATAAAATAAAATTTAAGGCGTTTAAGATTTAAAATAGATAGTTGATGAATGCAATGTTGCCAGTTCTATATTACGTGAAATACTGCTCAAGTCGAAAGTCATTCATTTATTATTTTTGGTAATTAAATTATTAACTTAATCCAATTATAAACTATGATAGGTCACGACTAAATTATAATAAGGAATTTTGGCATTCAAATTTTTAATTTTATTTAAAAAAAAATTTAGATTCTATTATGACTTACGATGTACTATCCGAACAACCTTAAATAAATTTAAAGATAAATTCCAAATTAATAGGCCTATTATAAATATTTAATTGTAAATAACAGATCTTTAGCAAGTATTTATTTATTTATTAGTATAATATTTATTAATTTAATATTGCATGCTTTGAAATTTTAATTAGTTTTTTTTAGTCTTTAACCCCTCCCCCTCCCTCCCCGTGGCCGAGACGGCTAAAGTTGTTGACAAATGTCAACAATGATAGCCTGGAAGCCAAAGTGGCACGGGTTCGGTTCCCAGGCAGTCCGAAGAATTTATTTAAATTATTTGGTTACAAAATGGTATAAATAGATATGCCTGGACCCCCTTTATGGGTATATTCATCGTTTCTAAATTCTGAGTATCGTTAAAAGTCTATATGGCCTAAGATGCCGAAGACTTAAAAGTCTTCAAGGTTATGGAGAAAGAAAAACCAGCGACTGCTTTCCACGTTAAAATAATTTATTCGCAGATATTTCGGTAAACTTAACGCAAACCATCCTCAGTGCTTCAAATTATATGATTGTGGAGCGTTTAACAAACTCATAAAATGCTTGAGAAGCCATTCTATACATGGAGGGACAAAACCACATGAAGCAAGTCACTGAGAGAAAAACAGCATCTACAGTATATACATAAGACACAATCGAATTTTTTGTATGCTTTACGATAATTTCTCACAGTGACCCACCAGGCGCGTGTACTTTCTAAAATTCGATTGTGTCTTATGTATATACTGTAGATGCTGTTTTTCTCTCAGTGACTTGCTTCATGTGGTTTTGTCCCTCCATGTATAGAATGGCTTCTCAAGCATTTTATGAGTTTGTTAAACGCTCCACAATCATATAATTTGAAGCACTGAGGATGGTTTGCGTTAAGCTTACCGAAATATCTGCGAATAAATTATTTTAACGTGGAAAGCAGTCGCTGGTTTTTCTTTCTCCATAACCTTAATACTGTTGACCCAGCATACTTAGTTTCGTTTACTTAAAAGTCTTTAAGCCATAAAGAATAATACTAATATTTTTATTAATGTTAATCAATGAAGTCAGTGGCTGTTTTTTAATAGTCAGGAGAAGAGCAGGTGCAGCCAAAAATCAAAGCCTCCGTTTTATTACAAATCAACGAGAAGTTTCCGGTGAATTTTATTTACCCATTCAGTCCTCCAAAATTCTTAAAGTTCCGGAGTTGATCGATAGGGCAATATATGTAAATTTATGTATCATATGTGCTGGCGAGTTGGTCTATGCTTATTAAATGACAATGAAGTGAAATGAAATCATTCTCACTTAATAAGTATGATGGGCCAACTCGCCAGCGCATATTAAACATAAATTTACATGTATTGCCCTATCGACCAACTCCGGGACATTAAGAATTTTGGAGGACTGAAGATGGGTAAATAAATTTCACCGGAAAAGTCTCGTTGAATTGTAATAAAACAGAGGCTTTTATTTTTGGCTGCATCTGCTCCTTTTCCTGAATATTTTTATTTATGAATAATATTTATTAATCCAATTAATTTAATTAAATATTAATCGATCTGTCTGGGACCCGAACCCACTCCTTTGGCTTTTAAGGTTATCAATATCACTATCTTTAACCTCTCGGCTACGGGGGTTATAATTACTTAAAACAAAAGAAAAGAAATATTAAACGGCTCTTTTAATTTTCCCGAATCTGTAGGTATTTCAACCCCCTTCTCTACTTGGTTAAATTCGCTTTCCAAGTCTCAACTTAACCGCTTTACCGGACATAAATTGACCGGCAAAGTTTCTCCGATCGTTGCTCACCCTCTTAACGCCCCAATCGAGTTGCTTGTCGAAGATTGCCCGGGCATTACGCCAAACTCACACTTTCATGTGTTTAAGTATGTGTCTGTGTGTGACGTCATTTTAATTACGGCCCCCTTTCGGGGCTCTCATTTTCGGCATCTCTTGGCTACCACGTTAATTGGGCCGGCAAGCGTCACGTGATTAATTATTTCATGTCATCGGCGTCGTGTTCAGTTTCTCGTCGTCTTTAGTAAGAAAAATATCCATCTAACAGATGAATAAGCTCGAGCATTTCCATATTGAAAGACTTAATTTACTATCGGTAAATGATTCACTATTTAAAAAATATCTAATGTGTCGTGAAAAGTTATCAGACACGATTTGAGATTAAGTTATAAAAGATTTTCTACAAAATAAGCTTAAACTAAGCTAATTTTGTTAGCTAATTTTAAGCTTAAACTTAGAAAATTAGCTTAATATTAGCTAATTTTAAGGTTGAATTTCTACCTGGGATGTAGGGAGGAAAAACAAAAAACAAGATTCTTTTATTTTTCCCAATTGAGTTTTATTCCTGATATTAAAGGCACAAAGTTTCTTCTTCAGAGGAAACTGAAAAAATCATAATGTTAACAAAAATATCTATAATAGTGTGAGGTACAACAATGTCTTTACCCTAAGTTGAAATTGTAAACTATTATAGATATTTTTGTTAACATTATGATTTTTTCAGTTTCCTCTGAAGAAGAAGAGCCTTTGTGCCTTTGAAATATCAGGAATAAAACTCAATTGGGGAAAAATAAAAGAATCTTGTTTTTTGTTTTTCCTCCCTACATCCTTGTCGAAAAGACAGCGTCGTGGCGGTTTTTTAATTGTATGTTTCTCGGCATCACTCATCAATCTTCAAAAAATTTATTGTTTACATTAATTTATTTTTAATTTCGAGTAAAAATGATTAAAAATGATCGAGGGATACACACGCCCGCAGCAGGTCTACATAGTGAACCTTGAGGGACACAGGGATATACACATCCACACCAGGCACACACAGGGGTACACACGTCCGCACCAGGGTCATACAGGGATACACACGCCCACACCAGGGACACACACAGTAGATCGAAAATGACCAGAAGAAAAATGTGTGTTCCTGGTGCGGGCGTGTGTATCCCGATGTGTCCCTCAGGATTCACTATGCAGACCTGCTACGGGCGAGTGTATCCCTCGATCATTTTTAATCATTTTTACTCGGGTTGGTATATTTGAACAAATAGGTATATTACATTCTATGAGGCTCGTGGGGTAGCGGGCTAGAGAAGAGGTTGGATCAAAGAAACCGGGTGGAACCAGAAATATGGATTAGTTCAATTGCTAGGAACGAACCCAGGAGGAGAAGTTAGAGATGGGAAATAATGTAATTTCACGGGATGCCGGTAGATGGCTAGAGCCAGAGTCCGGTTGGATTTGAGGTGTGTGTCTTCGTGCACGTAAGTCCATTGGGTAAATAAACGGGGATCCCGAAAGGAATTTCAAATAAAAAATAAATAAATTCTCTTATCTCTATATATTAATAATAAAGCCCTCGGGGTTTGGTGTAGAGGTTAGCGTACTAACCTCGTATACCAAACGTCGCGGGTTCGGACCCCGGGCAGTCCGATGATTTTATTTAAGCCATTTGGATACCAAATGGCTTAAATAAGAATGCCTGGACCCCTAATATGTGTATATTATCAATAACGGTTATCGTCAAAGTCTTAAATGGCCTAAGTTGCCGAAAAGACCGTGTGAATGTGAGTGTGAATGAGAAAAAGTGTGAATGTTTTTTAAAAAAAAAAAAAAAAAAAAATAATAAAAAATCTGGTGTGACTGGCGCACAGCACACAACTTTCTCTTACCTTCGGTAATCGAAAGTTGTGTTCTGTGCTTGTCAGATGTGCTACCAGATTTTTTGTGTCGACATGTATTTAGTTCCCGGCAGTAGGGAATATTTGAATTCAGATGTAAAATTTATAAGTATGGGAAAATATTTATATTTTGTTACCATGGCAACCATTTCTCCTATCTTTCCTATGAAGCACAAGAGTAAAGTGTGCTTCAAACAATTTTGAGGGCAAAACGAGAATATACATTTGAAAGAGCATCTAAAAAATAATTGATTTTTGAATTTTAATCAAAATCGTTAGAGCGAATTTTGAGAAAATGGAAAAAAACTGAAAAAGTACATCAGTAAAGTACTAGTACTCTTTGGTCGATTTTGATTAAAAGCTTATTTTCACGCCCTAGGAGGGTGCCTAACATAAATATAAAATTTCAACCTCCTAGCTCAATTCCTTCATGCTTAAAATTGAACACACACAGACAGACAGACACACAGACAGACAGACAGACCATGTCGCGAAAACCACTTTTTTGGATTCAGGGGACCTCAAAACGTGAAGATCCATCAAAATCTCGACATCGAATTTTTGACATGAATCCAATACTTTCTCTCTATATATATATTACATATATACATAGGTAAGAGAAAGTAAAATAATAATAAGCTTACTGTATAGAAAAAATATAGTAAGAAGTAGATGTGCTACGTGGTTTAAATTTTATATTTAAGTTAAGTACCTCAGTGAGGCGTGAAAATAAGCTGTAAATAAAAAGCCAAAGAGTATTAGTACTTTACTGATGTACTTTTTCAGTTTTTTTTTTTTTTTTTCGATTTTCTCAAAATTTGATCTAACGATTTTGATTAAAATTCAGAAATCAATTATTTTTTGGATACTCAAGTCGACACAAAAAATCTGGTGTAACAAGCCTAGCACATACAACACTTAGAATTACCGAAGATAAGGGTAAGTTTTGTTCCGTGCGACCAGAAATTAATTAGCTTAAATAAGATTACTTTTCAATTTCGTCAAGACAAGAAATTTAATTAGCTAAAAGAAGAAGCAACAAAGAACAAGCCTATTTGCAGATTTGTTTGCCTCGAGAGTTCGCCTATGGCGAGAAATCTTCAATTCAGTCAATTTGATAACAAGAAATATATATATATATTTTTTTTTTTAATTTAATCAATTTTCGAATCATTTCTGTTTTTCTAAATGACTGGAAAAAATATTGGACTAATTAAAGGGAAAAATTTTTATAGATTGTGAGTCTGTTTTTTTTTTTTTTTTTTTTAATCCTTTGAACCTTTTTATTTTATTTCTTTTATACAATATCCTTTCGTATTTTTTCAATTATTCTTTGTTAATGAATATCTATCTCTTTTTTTTCAGTACGTAGATATTTTAAAAAATAATAAAAAATTATTTTATTTATTTCTATCTCTTTAGGCCATTTTTTTGATGGGGCTACAACTTTTATTAATTCATGTTTTATTATTGGGGTCTTAGTAAATGAATTCATTTTAAATAATATCCTCATAATAAGAAAATTAGGATTTCAAGCCAAGAAAATTTTCTTTTAAGTAATATGACAGAATACAGTTTGTACAAAGATGGATTTCCTATATACCTATAAATAAGACAAAAAATTTTTATTTTATTATTAAATTTTTTGTATATGGGGCATTCCACGCCAACTCGACCACTTCTGAACCCGACCATTTTTGATTTGGCTGAAACTTTGTCATCTTTTTGTACCCTATTCAAAACGTGTTTGAGAATTTTTTCAGATTTTACGACCCAGCCAAAAAAAAGTTATAGCATTTTCAAAAAACATCGATTTTTTTTTTTAAATAACCGTAAAACTGTCAAAAATTAACTTATCGGGACGAATTTTTTTTGAAATTTTTTGTCTTTAAATGTACTTTTCAGAAAAAAATATGACAAAATTTTACAGATTCATCTTGAACGTTTTTTTTGACATTTTCGTAAAAAAACAAAAATTTCGGGATGAATGACACTTTTTTTTTTAATTTTTTTTTTTTTTATAAAAAACTTTGATTTTTCTACAAATTCTCTGATAATTTCAGAGTGGGATTATTTCGCGTTCTATTTTTTTTTTTCTCCGCTTATTTATCATGATGGTGCTCTTAAATTCTTCCAGGATTGACTGAGATTCTAGAAAATTGAAGAAAAATAATAATAATAATAGTTAGGGGTGATGAAAATCGAGAAAATTCCATTTATCCTGAAAAAATTAGAAATTACTTGTGTATTCAACTACTGAAGAATTTGAAGCGTCAAGTAAAATCTTATCTTAGAAACATGGGCGTAACTAGGGAGTGCCAGGGGGCCTGGCCCTCCCCAGAAAGCTCCTTGCCCCAAGAAAAATTAAAGGGGGGCCATGGGACCAGCCATCTTCCAGTGGGCCTGGAAAGCCCCATATTTTTTCAATTTTTCTTGGGGCAAGGAGCTTTCTGGGGAGGGCCAGGCCCCCCGGCACCCCCCTAGTTACGCCCATGTTTCTAAGATTTTACTTGACGCTTCAAATTCTTCAGTAGTTGAATACACAAGTAATTTCTAATTTTTTCAGGATAAATGGAATTTTCTCGATTTTCATCACCCCTAACTATTATTATTATTATTTTTCTTCAATTTTCTAGAATCTCAGTCAATCCTGGAAGAATTTAAGAGCACCATCATGATAAATAAGCGGAGAAAAAAAATTTTTTTTTTCAAAAAATAAAAAAAATAGAACGCGAAATAATCCCACTCTGAAATTATCAGAGAATTTGTAGAAAAAATCAAAGTTTTTTATAAAAAAAAAAAATTAAAAAAAAAGTGTCATTCATCCCGAAATTTTTGTTTTTTTACGAAAATGTCAAAAAAAACGTTCAAGATGAATCTGTAAAATTTTGTCATCTTTTTTTCTGAAAAGTACATTTAAAGACAAAAATTTCAAAAAAATCGTCCCGATAAGTTAATTTTTGACAGTTTTACGGTTATTTAAAAAAAAAAATCGATGTTTTTTGAAAATGCTATAACTTTTTTTGGCTGGGTCGTAAAATCTGAAAAAATTCTCAAACACGTTTTGAATAGGGTACAAAAAGATGACAAAGTTTCAGCCAAATCAAAAATGGTCGGGTTCAGAAGTGGTCGAGTTGGCGTGGAATGCCCCATATATATCGAAATTTCCATCATCATACAACATGGATTCTGTAATTTTACTTAAGGGAGAATTCTCGAAAAAATGTTATTATTATGTGATTAAACAAAAAAAAAAATTTTTTTTTTTTCGAAAATAATAAAAAGGGCTTCTATAAATTGTAGATATTTTAAATAGCTTTAATTAAAAAAAAACAAAAAAATTGAGACCACTGGAACCTCTCAAAATCTTCTTAAAAGATGCTGATAATACTGTATTTTCGAGGAAAATAAATATGAACCCCCTGTCAACAAACTGTTCGGCATTCATCTTCTCCCTTACTAGTATTTGGGGTGCTGAGAAAATTGTATATTTTTTTTTCCCCAGTATATGATTCTAATATCGAAAAACAATTCGTGTATAAATAAAAGTATAAATTATGTTTTCTGTTTGGATGGACTATGCGTCATTTTTCACATTTATATTTGTAAGAAGTAATCCATTCACACTTAACAAAAGCTTTGATCTTTTCGACTACATTAAATAAAAATTGTCCCAGGAAATAGTTTTAATTATTAAAAGAGCCCCTTTCCACCGCCGAGAACTAAAAGGAACTAACTTGCCTATTTCTAATGAAGAAGAATTAGCCTTAACTTGATTAGTACTTTGAAAGAGGAGGGGAAAACAAATGAGGAAAAAGAAATAAAAAGGGGGCCGAAGGGAAGAGAGAGAGAGAGAGAGGATTAGAAAAAAAAACTTCTATATATATTAATTGTTTACAAGGGTCCAGGATTTAACACTAAACGAAAATAAGTAACAAGATTAGTAGAAGAATGTGACTATCACATCAGCGTAATTTCTAATCTTTACACAAATAATATTTTTAAAACATTTGTAACCATTCAAGCCCTTTGTTCTGATTTTTTGAAAAATATCATTCTTCTTATGCCCTGAACTGGGTAAGAGCGTTATTCAAATTTTTTAGTTCGAAAAGAGTTTAACAGTGGCTCTAACAATGACAATGAAATGTTTTTTAGCTCTCCTGAAAAATAAACAAAAATGGAGTTAGGTACTTTGCTAATTAGAACGTCAATATTTTTTATTTCTTTCTAGTCATTGAGGTTTTTTTTTTTTGTTTTTTATATTGTATTTTACTTTCTTCTTTTGTGAAATTTAATTTTATAATTATTATTAGTTTTTAAAAGAATGGAAGGAGGTAGCAGCCAGGAAGGAGTATCCAAAACAATGAAACTCCCAGATATTCGCGACGTTTCGGTCCAAATTTATTTGACCATCATCAGGCAATCAGGAGTTGTCATATGTAAATTTATATAAATATATTTAATCATATGTTGCTTCGACTTATGACATTAAAATTTTGCTCATTCAATCGAAGGCTTAGATATGTGAGGAGGTAATGGGGGTCATTACCTCCTCACATATCTAAGCCTTCGATTGCAGATGAGCAAAAATTTTAATGTCATTAACAAGTCCGAAGCAACATATGATTAAATATATTTATATAAATTTACATATGACAACGCCTGATTGCCTGATGATGGTCAAATAAATTTGGACCGAAACGTCGCGAATATCTGGGAGTTTCATTGTTTTGGAGACACTCCTTCCTGGCTGCTACCTCCTTCCATTCTTTTAAGATATTAATCACAGCCACTTCCACACTCAACAAATTATTATTAGTATTTTGAATTTCCTACTGGGAATCAGCTTTATTTAATTTTTCTTAATGAATAATCATTTATGAATGATAAATGAGATTAAAGCACAAAGCCAAAATAATTATCTTTTCCTCTATATTTTGATTTATTTATTTCTAACCATATTTGATATCTTATTTAATAAATTCATTTCAGCGTTAACGATTAACTCAATTTTAAAAGCCCTAAATTATCGCCTCCATTTTAAATTGAATACGAAAACCATATAAATCTAAGGATTATTTTATTTTTAGTAAAACATGGAAGAGGAGTTGAAAACGGCAGACGAATGAAGGAGCTATCCCATCCACGAGGAACACCTGAGCCCCGAAAATAGGGAACATTTGCTAAGATGAAGAAGAAAGTCGGCAGGAAAAAGAGCAAATCGAGATAATCTAAAATTGGGTAGCAGCGGACCGATGAAGAGTGACACACAAGAGAGCCGACGAGAAACGACAGTTGATGACCAGCAATTGCCGAGTCGGTACGACAAAACAACATGTATACTAAATAGAATGATTGCCCTTCTAGTTTGTTCTCATCTGTCCTTTTGTTCCTCCGAGTTTTATTAGTTGTTTTTTTTTTTTTTTTAGATGTATGAGTATGTGTAAGGAGAGGGGGAGGAGGAAATGATGACTTCGCCCACGGTAATATAATGAAACATCCGTTTGAGCAATAACTCAAATTTTGACTAGGAATTTCATAAAGTTTATGATTAAACCACTAGAGGGAGACGGCTTTTTAGTTGAAAATACATTTCGAGATAAACGCCGTGTAAATATAATTCAAGCTTTGATAGTTATACTTTTAAAATATTCCAGATTTATTATTTAGAAAATAATTAACCAAACTAAATGAAAAATGATTTAATTAGTATTAATGATGGTGAGTGCAAAATAACATAAAAGTTTTATTTAATGGCTTTATTTTGCCCCTAGTAAGTAGACAAATAAATGAAAAATGCGAAAATGATAAAGACGATTTTTTTTTTTAAATAACAAAATGAAAAGCCTGAATGTTGAACACATGCCAACCAATAATTAAGTGACGGACAAAACTGTTTTTAAGATAAATTACTTGAATTGGCTTTCAATTATTAGAAATAAATAGAGTCGGGAACAAAATAGCTTCTGATGTCGAAAAAGACGTTAAATTAAATTTTAAAAATATAAAAAAAGACGTTAAATTTTCAGCATATTACTTTCTCTTACCTCTAGATATGTTAATATATAGAGAGAGAAAGTATTGGAATCATGTCAAAAATTTGATGTCGAGATTTTGATGGATATACACGTTTTGAGGTCCCCTCAATCCTAAAAAGTGGTTTTCGCAACATGGTCTGTCTGTCTGTTCAATTTAAACCATTAAAGAATTGAGCGAGGAGGCTGAAATTTTATATTAAAGTTAGACACCTCCCTGAGACGTGAAAATAAGCTTTTAATCAAAATCAGCCAAAGTTTAGTAACACTGTCTTTTAAAGTACTAGTACTCTCCAATGATTTTTTTTTAACACTCACATTTTAGCTCTCCCTGTACGTAGTACTAATGGATAAAGTTCATGTAGAGATTTTGGTGTCCGTCTGTCTGTCTGTCCGTTTTCATAAAAAGTACGGGAAAATAAGAAATTGTGACAAAGTACCCCGCCCTCTCCTCCTACTCTCTAATGATTTGGTAGGCCTTTATGATGATAAAATCACAAGGATTGATTTTATTTACTTGATAATAAAACTTTTTATGCTAGAAAAATTACTTTCTTCTTATGTTTTTAATACCTTAAAAAATAACACTTTTTTATGATCTCTATTGAAAAATTAAAAAAAGTTGACAAATCTTATTTTCAAAGTTTTTTTTTATCTTTTTTTTTTTTACTTTTAAGCGATTTCTAAATACTTGTTCACAGAAAAGATTTCTAAAAACCTCTTATCTCAAAGTTTAGTAACACTGTCTTTTAAAGGTGTTAAAAAGAAGTATCATAAAAAAGTGTTTTGAAAGTAAATATTCTTCGGGAGAAATTATTCAATTATTTTTATGGGAAAAGATAAAGGAGAGAATGGAAATAATTAATTCACAGTATGATGTATTCCAAAGTGGCTAGTCCCAAGATTGTTACAAGGTAAACAAAACGTCCCAGACTGACTCAAGGACCACTTGGATGACCCATCGAGAGTATTTTTTTCGAAAGCCTTCTATATTTATACCAAAGTATTCAAGTGCCCCCAACCTTTTTTAATTCGTGATGTTTCAAGAATGACAAGTGCCTACTTCTGTACAAAATTCTCCCACATACTTTGGTAAGCCGTGTAGGCATACTCTAAAACTGTCCCTCCCTTGACGGGTGTCAGAGAGAGAAGAGTGTTTTTAAGTTTGCTCAAGAGAGACCTCATTTATTTAAATGTCTAGCAGCCTCCTCCATTCCATACATGAAGTGAGAGAAAGAGAGAACTTTAATTTTGGAACGTACTTTATTAAATTTATCTATCGTACGCATAAACAACTAAAATTAAAATTTTATTAGTCCCAGATGCACAATGAAATCAAAATTTTCTATTAATAGTTTTTTTTTTTTGTTTTTGTTTTTTTTTTTTTTGTATAAATCTAAAAAAAAATCAATTTCGGTGAGTTTTATAAGCACATCAGTAAAGTTCTAGTACTCTTTGGCCAATTTTGTTCAGAAGCTTCGTGTCACGTGCCTAAATATAAAATTTCAATTTCCTAGCTCTTTTCGTTCTTGAGATATTTTGTTCACAGACACACAGACAGACAGACCATGTCTATTCATGAAATCACTTTTTTTTTTTAATTCGGGGGACCTCAAAACGTGTGTATTCATCAAAATCTCGACATCGAATTTTCGAAAATAAATGCATGAATCCAATAATTTCTCTCTCTGTATAATAACATATATAGAGGTAAGAGAAAGTAAAACATATTTTAAAAATGGAAAAATATTGATAGGGTGTCGTCTACATATTACGTAACGCCTTTTTTGACGAGATTCTAGTCTCCCCCCATGTCACAGTTAGTCACATACAAACAAACCTCCTACAAATATTATGTCACAACATAGAACTACCCCCCCCCCCCCCTCGAATAAAATTTCTTACACAAAATTCATATTATTTTACCTTTTTTACTTTCTCTTACCCTAAATATGAAATCTATAGAGATAAAGTGTTGTTTTTTTTTTTTTTTTTTTTATCATTCGACTTTTTTTTTTAATTATAAATTGAACTTTGAATTGTTATGTCACACTTACTGTTAGAGAAACTCCCGGGTCCCCTATGTAACAATTACTAACGTTTTGACTTAGACCCTTTCCCTTCATTAACGCGTTACGTAATATGTGGACGACCCCTAAGCGATTTGTGGTAAAAGTTGCTGATATTTAGAATACAAATTTAAATTTAAAGAAAGGTAATTGATTTTTAGTTTGAGAAAAAATTTTATCAATTAAGATTAATGATTCTTTCATCTCGAAAATTCAAACAACATTTTAATCCCTTAATAAACTCCTTATTCAGACAAATAGTCTTTAGAGTAAATAGGAAAATTACTATTTTCCTAATTTCTATCAGTTTTTCTTTTATTAAAAAAGTGGCTCAATATATAAATGACAAAATTTCTTTAATTTATTCATTAAAATTAAATTAGAAAATATTCAAAAGTGTCTCTCTCAATTTAAAACGAGCAAACTCAATAAAAATAGAACTATTAATAAAAATGGCTTTTGAAAGCTCGAGTTAAAAGATCAAATAACATCATTTAAGCACTTAAAAAAAAAAAGAATTAATATCAATCAAGATACTTTTTCAACCCTAGCAAAGAATTTCTTTTTCTACCTAAAGAGCAAATGAAACATCGATATTGATTTCATCAAGGTTTGCATGTTTTAATTTTAATCAAAAGTTGATTGTTTTTCATGACAATAATAATGTTCTTTCATTAAATTATTATTACGAAAGAGGCCTTGTGATTTTATGCAAGAGTCGCGCGCATAAAATTAATTGACTTTAATGTTAAGATGAAATAAACGAGGTTTATTTTATTTTCTAAAAAATATTTAAAGAAATTGAAATAATATTGGGTAATGAATAATTTTCAAGGGTAGTGGCTGACTGTATAATTAGCAATTAGGAGAGTAAGGCAGCCGAAAGCAATTAAAGAAAAATATTTTCCGCTTTATTTAATACAATTGTCGACGTTTCCGGCCTTCATCAGGACAAGTGTTATGTTTGTCTCGAGCTTAGAGGAGCTACTGTTGGTGCGAACATTCGTCAGATAGCATGACAGTATGCCAAGAGCCCCTCTAAGCTCGAGGCAAACAAAACACTTGATCGGCCGAAACGTCGACAATAAAATAAAGCGAAAAAAAGAGAAATATTTTTCTTTAATCGCTTTAGGCTGCCTTACTCTCCTCATTGTGAAATAATGTTCTTTAACATTGAGAATAATTCTGCCAGGTAATATAAAATTTTTTAAAAACGAAAAGTATTACTTTTGATAATTAATTAGTCTCCAGCAAGAATTTGAATAAGAAGTTTTAAAAAATCCTTTTAAATGTAACAAATATTTTTTAGAGTAGAGGCAAAAGGATCTCTCGCTTTAACTACGTATATCTGTCTATAAGGTAAAAGTAAATGTATTTTATACTTCAGATATATAAAAAGTGATTTGTTTGCTTTTATTTAAACTTTACTGTCTATAGTCTATAGAAATCTCATAAATTACTGAATCACATTAAAAAATTGTTTAACAAGGACTACGCTGAGATCTTTCGGTTTAAAATGGTCTAAGCATGATTAATTATGGATATAGGAGGCGTAGCAGCCAAGGAAATTAAATAAAAAACTCTTATTTAATTATTAATCGTCAGTACGGTTGCCAACCTTCATCAGGACAATTAACCCAGATAGCACACTTCGTCTTATGTACCTACCGCTTAGTTCCAGTTTACGGCCAAGACGTACCTGGACCTAAATGGTTAGTAAAGCGGGCCAACATGGCGGATACGTCCAATCATGTATGTACATAAGATGTCCCGCCCCGACCTATTCCAGACATATACTTAGAATTTTTTTCAAAAAAATATTTTTGTATTTTCAAAGTATTTTTTTCAGTTCCTCATACGGCTTAGAGATAGAATATTTTTAAAAAATGTTAAT
>JAKCPI010012247.1:0-72746 GCA_023213315.1 Euborellia annulipes | reverse complement strand
GGGGTGATTCACACCCTTTCTCAACCCTCCACCTGGGGTACACGACTTCATCATAGCGTTGTATTTAAAAATTGGATAATTTTCTAAGTATATTTTAAGAGAGAAAAAAAAATTGAAAATAGAAATTTAATTCATTATGCAAATGAGATATGAAAAGAATCATTACCGTAATAATAAGATGACCAGTCGGGGAGTAAATGAGTTGGGGGATGAACGTTTCATTTGTAAAAGAAACAAAACACACGAGAGAGATTCCAAACGACTGACTCTTGGCCCAACTGGAATTCAACTAAGACAGACCGCCTGACAAGCAGGCAACCAGCAAACAAGCAGACATCGATCGATAGAGAAATTATCAAATAAATTCTCTAATTCTTTTCACTTGCAAACAAACTAACGGGGTTTTATTCCGTTGGGAATAAATTCGAAATTAAATAACTATTAACTATATTAAAAGACTCCCTTTATTCACGCAACCTTCAAACTCACCCCTAATAAAATAAAATACTTTCAAGTGTTATTTTTTGTATTTATTTATTTATTAGGGATAAATTTGAAGTGAAATAATTTTTATGATTCAGTTTATTTACCCACCCCCATTATCAATAAATAAAAATTTTTTAAGCGTTATTTTCTGAATTTTTTGTAGCCTACTGTTGAATGAATTTGTAAAATTAAACAATATTTGTTGATTATTTTTAAAAAGAAAATTGAATGATTTTAATGGAAATTTTTATAGAAAAGATGAATATATATATATGAAAATAATTTGCCCCTTACATCCCCCGCGGCATAATCAATAATTAATTGACAAGGGATGAAAAATTGAGACGTTTGTTGGATTAATTAAGAAAATTTTATATTTTTCTCTTTGCTTTATCATACAATAGAATTCTTCAAATTAATTGATGATTCTATTGGGGATTTTACATAATTGATTTGATTCAATAGCTAATTTAACCCACCTCCGCCAGAACCACCCTTATTTCTGCATTTAATAGCCAACCAAAGAGAAAAAAATATTATTTTTAGATTAGACAAAAAGGAATTATTATATCTTACCCATTAGAAACAAATCAAGTTGGTAGTTAAAAAAAAATTATTTTGGTTTAATTTTGAAAAATATTTAAATTGAAAATTAAATGATCGCAATACTTTCTCTCTATATATATTAGAGAAAGTAAAAATTATAACATGTAGTCACGAAATATAATAAATAAATATGACAGTGGCGGCTCGTGACCGAGACAAATGGGTAGGCGACAAATATATATATATACATCTTACTTACGAAAAATAGAAAAAAGAAAGAAAAAAGGCGTATTTATTTATTTTTGTAAATGAAATCTATTCGCCTATCTTTTAATTTAGAAAATAATTCAATAATTTGATCTGTGAAGTTATCTTGTTTCGAAATTTGAACTAATAAATCTTCATGAGAAATTGCGCTCTACTGTAACACTTGTCATCGGCTTGGCACAGGCTACTTAGTTCATCGCCTAACCGTTCGACTTATAGCGCTAGCTATCACTGCTGTGCGCATGCGCGACTGTCTAGAAATGTGGGCAGCGGGTGCGGAGTACAGGCAGTAGATAGGCTAAGAAAAATATCGCCTTTACTTTATAAATACGAGGTTCTGAAGTGTTTCAAATTTTTTTTTTGCAAAATCATATAAATTAATAAATATAGTAATTATTTTATGAAACTAAATATTTTTAAACTTAATAAATATAATAAAATTGATAAATATTTTTCATCTGTATATTTATAAGGTAGGCGTCGCCTACCTTGCCTACCCTAGCGAGCCGCCACTGAAATATGAACGATTGTTCTCAGCGCTAGTGGGTAATTAAACATTTACGAATAGAAAGAATTTAATCATTGCCATCCCATTCATTTATATAGACCTAATATAGAAAGCAGATAATTTTTTTAATTATTATTTGAAGTATTATTCTATGTTAGAATATTCCCCATACAGAATTAATTAAAATTTGTAAGAAGAAATTTTTGAATTTTATATTTTTTCATAATCAAGCAAGTTGATTTGTTATTAAAACAATTTGGCAAAAATAATGAAAAAAATTCGAATCCCTCTCAAAAAGGAATCTGTTGGTAGCATAATCAAAGGGGGGGGGGGGGGGGGGGGACTTCTATAGAAATGATAATCAAATATAAAAGGGGGGGGGGTTTTGATGGGTTTTTTGAAAAGAAAAAACCTTTCCTAGGAAATGATGAGATAAATTGAAAAATTTGATTGCCAGGACTTGCCTAGTGGAGAGAGAGATCCTCGGAGAGAGCTTAGATGGATGCTCGAGCGACAAGGTCGATGATTATAAAACAAAGAGTATACGTGTTGAGATTTCGCTTCTTTTTGATGCTCCCTCATTTGCATGTTGATTTGTTTTAGCAGACTTCGACTCGTTGCCATGAGACACATGAAGAGATGCTGTAACAAAAAAATATATAATTAATTAATTATATTCTAATTAAATATCTATTTATTTTCTAATTTAAATACTGTTTCTTAAGTTAATATTTTATCATCAATCACGACAATTTATATTGAAATGATTTAAAAAGAGTTTATTTTAACCCACATTTCCTTTCCTAATTACTTGAAGAAATATTATAAATTACAGGGTCGCAGACAGATTTGAAGGGCCCGGGGAAAGTTTTTATTAGTATGTTAAGGGCAATTGTGACCTTCATTTCATAAACATAGGGTTACCATAATTTATTCAGGCCAGATCCGGGCAGACGAGTTCCGGAATTTTTTTGAAAATTAGACACTTAAATCTGCGTTTTTAGCTATCCTGTGACATGAAAAATATTATCAAACTAGCTTTGAGCTTAAAGAGCCCGGGCCGCCTCAGGAAAAAAATTTCCAAATGATTTTTTTTTTTAATTGAAATTTTAAGATTTGAGCTTAAAGGGTCCGGGCCCCTAAACTGCAAAGCACAAGTAATAAATTTCAATTATTCATCATTAGCTCAACTTGTAATTAATAATACATTATAATATAAATATTATATATTTTTTGAAATTTAATGGAATAGGACCTTCTCAAGAAAGTTAATTATTTTATCTAAAAAAATTTTCAAAAATTGCACCAATTATAATTTTTTAAATTGCGAGTTCATGATTTAATTAAACATTTTCTAATTGACAAATGATTTATTTATAAATAATTTTCTTGAAAAAGCCCCAGGTGCAAAGGAAGGTAAAAATAAGTGACCTAGGGGTGTATCCGGGGAAGGATGAACAAGTTACAAAAAAATCTAAGAAAATTTTCAACTCTTAAAATAAGTAAAATAAATTCCTGAGTTCATAGGGCCCCCCTGAATTAAATGAACATTTCTAATTATTATTTGAAATTGCAGTGGAGAGTTTTTAGATTAAAAATAAAAAAATTAAAATTAACTTACAAAGTCGAACGTTTTCAGAAAAAGACGATGTCTAAGTTGAGATATTCTGGTTTTATCGGCCTGTTTCTTTTGATAATACATTCCAGCAAATAATCTCTTGATTATCGGGGGATTTTCACTCTTCGTCTTTATTAATTGCCGCTGAGTTGTCCCTTTTGAATCTGAAAAAATATAAAAATAAAAAGGAATATATTTAAAAAAAATTATTAGTGTTGATTAAATTAATGAATCGGCTATCCAAGGTTTGTATCCTCATTTTAATTATAAATTATATACTGTAATTATATTTTCCTGTCAACAAACGAAATAATTAAAAGGCATTCTAACATAAGAATTCATAACTAAATAAGTTATTTTCCCATTTTGTTTTTATTTGCAGACTCTAATGATAGTATTTAAAAAATACCTAATTATAAAAATTGAAAAAATTTAATCATTTATATTTATTTTAATAGTAATAAGAAAGATTTTTATTTTTTAAGATATTATTTAAGTTTACTGGATTGACTCGAGTCAAAGACGTTAAGAAATTCTATTTAGTTTGGATTAAAGTGAAAATTAAAAACGTTGATTTACCTATTTTATGTAGCTGCATTTCCGTATGTTTTATCCATCCCCCATCCCTCGTGATGCCGAATTCCTTATCAGGAGATCCTGGAACAAAGATTTTGATTATTTGATATTTCTATTAAAATATTAAATATATTTGCTGTATCATTTATTATCTTTTTTCTTGATTTAAACTACTCATTTTGATATTAACAAGTCTTATATTTTTTTAAGTGAATTTTTTATTTAACCTTATATCCTTAAATTTCCTTAGTTAATTAATTACTACTGTATATATATTTTTCTCAGAGGACTTAATCCATGCTACTAGAGATTGACAACGGTCAGAGAAAACAAAATAAAATGTTATATTATTATACATGTAGTATTAATCAAAAATTTATTTCAATCTTTTATCATATTAAATATTATGAGAAGTTTTTTATTTAAATTCCTTTCCTAAGGAACTGAATAAATATTTTGTTTAAGGGTGCATTCAATAAATGAATTATTTGCTTGTTCCCGAAGGGAAGACCTTTGACCAGATATAGTATTGGATTAGCCTAGCGGTTATTGTAGTTAATGCGACGTTTAATTTGAAAAAAATATTTAAATTAATGTGTTATAAATATGATATAATAGGATTGCTAGTTACTCTATCAAAAAGAGGAAGGGAGGGGGAGAGAGGGTGAAGGAGAAAGACGGTCAAGAAATTTGTTAGAAGCGAAAATATATTTTAAAAAAATTAAATAAACTTTTTACTTTTTTTTTTTAGAATTCTATTATTTATAAAATAAAAAATAGTATTCAAGTTCTATAGAAGAAATGATTTACACCCTCCATTAGCCCTTCGTTACGTGAGTTCACCAGAAATCACATAGAAAATATAAATATAAAATGTTAATCCTTTCTTCAAGAGAAATATGGAAATTATAAATACCTTTTAATTGTGGAGAGGGGGTGCGTGTCACGTTTTATTCTCACAAACAGAAACGAACTGGGAAGACGCACTTTGCAGAGAGATGAGTTCAATCAACTGGCCCCTTGGCCCCTTTGACGCAGATGGATTTGCTCACTTCTGAAACAAAGAAATATTTATTTATTTTTTTTATCCTCTTCTATCATCATATTTTAAGTATTCAATAAAGATTATTTTATTAAATAATTGTTTTAATTTTCCGTAATCCTTTCCTTTCTCATATAACAATATTAAAGTATATTAGAATGTTTATCGGATATTTAGCTTAGCTTCAAATGGGGAATTAATACAAATTAAATTATAATTTTTACCTCAATTCATTCAGATAACGGATTATTAAAAAATAATCTTTTTTTTTTAATTAAGTAGCCTACTTGATTTGTTTCTAATTTGAAAGGTATAATTCGTTTTTGTCCAATTTTCTTAAGGGTTTGTTTCTTTTTGATAATTTTTTTTTATATTTTAACAACTCTTTCTATTAAAAAAAAAATTGAATGATTTTTATGGAAAATTTTATAGAAAAGAATAGATGAGTAATTCAAGTAATTTGCCCCCTCCATCCCTCTTGACATATTTAATTATTAATTGATTAAGGGATGAACAATTGAGAAGTTTATTAGAAAAATTAATTAAGAATATTTGAATTTTGTCTGTTCTTTAAATTAATTAAATGAATTTTATATAATTTATTTGATTCATGGGTATCTTTTTTGAAATAAAATGTTAAGGGGGAGTAGAAGCGGCTCTTTAAAAAAAAAACGACTATTATAAGGAATTATATTCAATCAATCTTGCCGAAAATAATAACTTCCTATATTTGTATTATAAGGAATTTTTCAATGCGATTTTTTTAAAATGAATTAAATTCATAAGGGATTATTGGGACAGAAAGTTATAATTAATCAAGCAAATATTACATATTACAATTATTACTCTAAACGTTCATGAAATTAGTATTTCCAACTCGGGAATAGAACTTGATTTTTTCTGACGTGAGAAGTAATTTTTTCATGATTCTATTAATAAATAATTTTACATTATATTGTATATGTGAAGTAAATGTCTGATAAATTTAATTATAATTATTAATCATAAACAGTAGCGTAACTAGGTGGGGGCGAAGGGGGCGCTTGCCCCCTCCGTCCCAGGCGCTTCAAGCCTTTGGCGCCCCTCAATACTGACATAGGCGCCCTATCTAAAATATAGTCCAGGGACGGTGATTTTATCATATTCTTTCGGTAGTTTGTCTAAAAAATTGATAGATTTCTTTAAAATTATATTACAACTTAAAAATCGGCGCCCTAGTTGAGCTTCGCCCCCTCCGCCCTCAAAGGCTAGTTACGCCGCTGATCATAAACTATTATTTTTTTAGGTAGCTAAATATGAAGCTACAATAGCATCTTTGAAAAAAAAATTAAAAGAATATGGTGATTTAAAACGACAAGAAAATTGATTTTTTTTGATTGATTCCGATTCACTACTTCTTCATCTTATACTCGTATGATGAAATATTCGATTCATCAGAATCTATGTATTTTATATCAAAAAAATTGAAAGACAAGACAAGGTGAGATAAGAAAAAGGAACCAAACAAACTTTAAACTCATTTTTCTCAAAACTAGGTTTTTCATAACGAAAATTTTAAAAATTCATATCTTTCAAACAAAAAATTCTAAAAATACCGGCTTGTTCAGCAGGATGTGTTCTGTACAGAAAGCATAAGAACTCAATTTTGACCCCGATGAAGATCTGGTTGGTACCTTTTCATGTGGACGGTCACAATTATTGATATATACCGACCAAAGCACCCGAATGCGTTTCCCATGTGATTATTTCATTGTTATTAAAAAAGTATGTTTTTAATGGAATCTTTCGTAGTCAAACATAGAAAAGAAATCCAATAAAGATTTTCAAAATAATCATTTAAGAAAACGCATAGGGGAGCTTGATCCTCTGTAATTATTTGGTTAGAAATGGCTAAATATGATATAAACTTCCCAGATTAGAATAGCAAGAATTGCTCACCTTGACTTCTTCGCTTTTTAGTCGTAAGCGCAAATTGACGCCTCGTATGTCAGTGGAAAAGTCGTTCTTGCCAAGGTCAGAGGCCATTCCTCTCTATTCAACACCGTCGCAGTAGAAACCCGAAGCGAACTCCCTGTGAATGATTCCAAATGGTCGATCCATCTTGATCCTGGTCTTTTTCCTTGGACTTTGACCTCTAAATTGATCTTTTCGAGGTCAGTTTTTCTGTGTACCAAAGTAGCGCAGAATGTGATTGAAAACAATAGTTCATTTTTACTCCCCAGCTTCACGGAGATCGAGAGTTAACTTGGATCAAAGGTAAGAAGAATCTTGGAAGAAATTCTAAAATAAAAGAAAAAATATATAATCTCTATATAATTATCAAATAATGAGAATTAAAATTATTTATATATATATATATATCCTACTGTATAGAAATAAAAAATTGAATCATTTCAACTCGTTAATGTCATTTAAAATTATTAATAATTAATATAATTAAAAAAAGTTAAATAAAATGTTTTACTATTCAACCTTAAATATCCACCCTTCTCCCAATAAATTAAATTAGAATTATATTGTAATATACACTACTATATATAAAATATTAAAAGTTATTATAGTTAAGGAAATTTAAGAAAAATTTTCAAATAAGAAATTAAAAATTTTGTTTTTGAATTTAAAATTTCAAGAGTCAAGATATATAAAATTTGGCTTGAATTTTAGTTTTCTTTTTAGCTCCAGTATACTTGAAGTTTGAAAATACTTTTAAATAAAGAAAGAAATAAAAGAAGAACCCAAATTTTGTCATTCCTTGACTCTAGGACCATCTTGCTATAAAGCCATGATAGTTGCTAATTATTAATATTATTAGAAAAATAGAGTAATGAAAATAAATAAACAGACCAAATGGCAAATTGAGATGACGATGAGTTAACTTGGATCAATGACAAGAAGAATCTTCGAAGGAATTCTGAAATAAAAAGTAAAAAGAAAATATAATTATCAGCTAATTTAAATTAATCGTTTTTTCATTTTTTTTTTATGTCTGCTAATCAAATTATTGTATTAAATTATTAAGGCTTACCTTGTTTAATGATATTTAATAACTCTGAATTTTCTTTGAAACATTCTGGCTTAAAACAGCTCAAGTTTTTTTCTCTATTTGCAAATTTCATGAAATATATATATATATATACATATGATAGTGTGCTCTACAAACTCCAAATGAAAGGGATGTCTTTTGAACTAAATCACATCTAAAATAAAAAATAAATAAATTTAATAATAAAAGATTAGTCCCTGAGGCCTGGAGTTAATTTAAAATAAAAAATTAGTGTCTTGATTTTGTTATATCTGTTAAACAAAAATTATTGAGGCTTACCTTGTTTCATGATATTTAATCGAATTATATTTTCCTTTAAACATTCTGGCTTAAAACAGTGGAATTATTTTCTCTCCTTTTATTATATACAATCAGTAATTTCATTTCTATCCATTTGAAGAATAAAATTCTATGATATATATATTTGAGTGACATAATGTTCTCTCAGAACTCCAAACAAATGAGTTGAAGAGGAGTCTTTTGAACCAAATCACATCTAAAATGAAAAAATAAATCATTTAATAAAGATTTTTAACATAAATAATTATATAAAGATTTGAAATAATGTGTGATTAAAATACTATCTTCAAAATAAAAAAAAATATAAATACTTCTAAACATGTAATTAAATTATTTGTATTGCTTAATCTTGAAAGAAATAGTTTGATTATTAAATGTTTTTTCCCTTCAACTGATCTTACCTCAAAAGTTAAGCTTTATAGGAATTATAATGTTGAAAAGTTCATTAAATAATAATTTTACAAACGAAATAAGAAAAATAATTTTAAACAAAACATATAATTATTTAAACAAATTAAAAATTAAAGGAAAAAAATAAAAATTATTTGTCAAAATGAAGGAAATAGTGAATGAGTTAATAAAACGAATAATCTATTTGATTTATATAATTTGCATACCGAATTAATTTTAAAATAAATATTAAATGATTAAAAGAAATAAAATATTAAATAAAAAAATGAAAAAATAAAATTTGACAGACTGTCAAAGAAAGGTTATCCTGTTGAATCACGAGTTAAGAATATTTTTAATTATTTAATTTATTGAAAATAATAATCCTGAACCAATAAATAAATATTTAAATGCATTACTGACCTTAAAAAATAGAAATAATTAAGATGAAATAAATAAGTTGATCTGATGACATGTGAGAAATATTTTAAGCCGGCAAAGTCACGGATGAGATAAAGAGACGCGGCATTCGATTGCGTTTTCAATGGAGTCAAAGTCAAAGCAATCGAGCTTCTTGGCTTCGATCAATTATTCCTATTGAAATAATTAAATAAAATTATTATAATTCAAATAAAAACAATTAAATATAATTCATTTTATTAATTTTAAAAATAGTAAAAGAATTTGTAAAATTTACGTTTCGGCCACGCATTCTGTGGAATTTTTCTCGCTAACTTCAAAAAAAAAAAAAAAAAAAAATTGCTATCATTCTTAAGATGAAAATTTTGAATCTTTAAAAATAGTAAATTTATTTCTAAACCAAATACATGAATAAATTTTCTATTTCTATCCAAATATGGAATCACAATAGGAAGTGAAATTTTCGGAAGGTCAATATATATAAAAGTACCAGTATCTAAAAAGCTATAACATCTATGTTTTATTTAATATAAATTCATTTTTACAAATCAACCACAGTTAAACCGAATATCAAATTCTTTTACTAATGATAACAAATGTGAAAGACTAAACTACAAAAAAAAATGATTTTACTCACCCTCAATGTTGCAACAAGGGGGGGGGGGGGAGGGGGCGGGGGCGCATTAAATATAAAAAAATATAAATTTTTTTTTGATAAGGGGCGCAAATTATGATCTTGGCCCTGGGCGCAAGTTTTCCTTGGTGCGGCCCTGCTCACCCTCCATCCTCTGCATCGTTCCATACATTGCGGTAGGGAGAATTTCGCGTCAATTGAAAATGGGGACTGCGTCCCCATACCCAAGCCAAGGGTGAGCAGAGCAATTCCCCTGGCCACAGGATACCCCCTGCTCACACCCAATGGCCAGATCGCAAGTCTCACTGGGTAGCTATGTCCAGGGGGGGGGGGGGGGGGTCCAGGGCGCCCAAGCCCCGCTGTCTAGACGCTCGAGGCGGGCAGCTCCTCTACTCATAATTAAGAAAAGGCGAGGGTCCCGGCCCGAGCAAACTGGCGAGGATTCTCTCTCTCGATCTCATCAGTGTCGGACCACCTTGTTTAAACATTTTTACAATAAACTTATATTTTCAATCTTCATATTTATCATTTAAATCTCAACAACTCCCTGAGAGTAGGCAACCCACAACACTGGTGGCTGCGGGGGGGGGGGGGCACAACAAAAGGATCATAATATTCACAGAGGAATTTTATAAAAAAAAAAAAGCAAAGCAAGAATGTGGACTGGGATTTGTTTAAGGAAAATTTTTTATTCTCATTCCTAACAAGTGTATTAGTATGTAAATGAAAATAAATAATGCAGAGATATCAGCTCCCAAAAAAAAAAGAAATGAAATTTTTATTCAGGCTACTGAATTTTCGTTTTAACACAAAGCGTTACCTTATTTTTTTAATTCTTTCAATAAGCTTCAATAATGATATGGATGGATCAGTCTAATATTATTTTTATTTATTTAATATCTGAGGTCTATTACAAAGAACGTTATTAAGATCGTCAAAGCATAAGTTAACGAATACTTGTTTTGGAAGTCATAATTCAAAAAATTTTAATTAAAAACAAATTCTAACTTTTGTTTTATCAAAAATAATAATTATATATCTTGTAGAGCTCATTTAATATTTGTTAGAATTATGAGATGTATGAAATCTCACAGTAGCATTGCCGGGATTTCCTTTTACTCTTTAAGTAGTAAATTTTTTTTTCCATTAGGCAAAACAAGAAATATAAAATAAAATAATAAATTAAAATTGACTTCTCTCTTAAATAGTAAATGATAAAAAATATTTTTTTTACATGGACTAAAACACAAATAAAAACAAATGTTTTCCTTATATTTATCACGAATGTGTTTATTAAAGCCTTTGTGGTTTGAATTAGTATATTAGGGAAATTTTTAATTATAGACCACATTTTGTATTTAAAAAATATAAATATTAAACAACGTTTCGACTGCTTTTCAGTCAAAGTCTTATAGACTCTCACAGAACATTGACACTCGTCTGTCCGTTATAAAAAAAATAAATTCGTGCCACGACAACAATAACAACTTTGCGCCTAATTAGTTTATAAGCCAACGAGGACTGAGGATGGACGAATAAATTTTGTCCGAAACGTCTCCTTTTCGGCATTTGGCATCCAAAGGCTCTCTGTACTTGCTCTTTTCCATTCCATAACATCAGCAACTTCTCTTCAACTTAATAAATAATTAATACAAAAATGTGGTCTATAATTGAAAATTCCCCTAATAAATGTTTTCCTCTTTTGAAAAATATAAATAATTTTTTTCTCTTTTTGCTAAGGTTTTGAGAGGGTTGTGAAGAACATAAGGTCATACTTATTCACCTCTTTCATAAATAACAAAAGAGAAATAATTTTTGAGCTTTTTATCAAGAATAAAAATGATTATTTCCATGCAGAGACATTCTAAGATCACCATCGAAATAATTTTTCGATTTATAACATTATTTACAATATTATATATTTGTATATACATGTATTTATTCTTGATAATTAGTTGTGCCGGAAAAATAATTTTTAATGGCTGAATAAATAAATGGAAGAGATCCAATAAATGCTAAAATACCTCCAAACATTGGTTTATACCAAATCCATGCAAATGATATGACTAGTAAAGAGACAGAACTTGAAACAGCGAAATCCAAAGATCCACTTCCGACTATTAAAATATTATACAATAAAGTATATCTTGCAACTAAAACAAAATATATCAATTAGTATTCTATAATAAATATTTTTTTAAATTTCTTCTTTTAAAAATTTTACTTACAACTAATATTTAAAAGATGTGTTATACAATTGGCTCCTAGAAACATTAAAAGCCAAGCTGCTCCCCTTAGAGTCCAAGTAAAGAGCCAATTTTGGGCCAATTCATGGAGAAACATTTCTTCTACGGTGAATTCACCCTGACGTAACATCAAGATCCTTTCTCCAGATGGACTTAGATATGGAAGCAATTCTTTGCCGGATTGCATTGCAATGATACTGACCTTAAAGTTAAATAAATTATTAATAAGGATCGTATTTTGATTTTTACTTTCTCTTACCCTATATTTGAAATATATAGAGAGAGAAAGTATTGGATTCATGCCAAAAATTCTATGTCGAGATGGATATACATGTTTTGAGGTCCCCTGAAACCAAAAAAGTGGTTTTCGCAACATGGTCTGTCTGTCTCTTTTTCAGTCTGCCTGGACACCCAATAGATATATTCATAAATAACAGTTATCGATTAAGGTCTTATATGGCCTAAGATGCCGAAAAAGACTGTGTGTATGTGTGTGTGAGTGTAAATGGGAAAAAAGTGAGTGTTAAAAAAAACATACCAGACATATGACATTACTTGGTTTTGACTTTTTCTTGTGGGGATACTTGAAGAGTAAAGTTACGCTACACGTCCTCATACCGTGGCTGAACTCAAGGAAAGGATTCGTACAGTGAGAGACAATAAGTCCCACCCATGCGTTTTCTACTTGTGATTATTTCATTGTTTTTAAAAAAATATTATATATTTTTTAATGGAAACTTTCATGGTTCAAACCTAGAAAATTTCGAATAAAGATTTTCATTTTCATTTATAAAAACAAGTAAATAATACAATGTAGAAAACGCATGAGTGGGACTTAATATTGTGCTTCACTGTACAGCTATGGAGGAGATCCCATTGAACGTGCTGGATCGGGTGATGGAAGCTTTAATTCGACACCTGGGGGAATGCCCCGCTGAACATAATCGCGACCATCTGTATAGTGTCATATTCAAAACCAAGTAATGGCATGTATGGAATGGTAAATGGCATCTTTGTTTTCAATGTTTGTTTCAATAAAATTTTCACTTTGTTTCCAAGTTCTGTCCCTTTTATATCCTACTATTCATTATGTCGGACCCTGAATATAATATTATATATATATATATATGTATTATCATTTCCCTTCATCAAGAGTCGCTGTGACATCCTGCTTCCTTCTATCAATTAAAAAATCATATCTATACAGCAAGAATTTTTAAATGAAAAAAACTTATTTAAACCTAAATATTAAATTATATTTTTATGATTTTAAAAATAATATTCTAATAGATTGAATATTAGGCTGGGATGAGTAGAGTAAGGGGTTGGAGAATAATAACCAGCAAATTTATAGGTCCACCTGACGTCCTTTTATTTGGCAGATATTTCGATGCGTAGAACACACATCATCTTCAGTGCCGCGAGGATATAGTAGGTGGGCTTAGTCTATTAATATCAAATGCCTTAGGGGCGTTATACATAACGGAGGTGCCTTCTCTAAGCTGATGACCGCTCTGTGTCCATAGCAGAGCGGTCATCAGCTTAGAGAAGGCACCTCCGTTATGTATAACGCCCCTAAGGCATTTGATATTAATAGACTAAGCCCACCTACTATATCCTCGCGGCACTGAAGATGATGTGTGTTCTACGCATCGAAATATCTGCCAAATAAAAGGACGTCAGGTGGAGCTATAAATTTGCTGGTTATTATTCTCCAACTCCCTTAATATTCTAATAATTTAAATATATATTAATTTATATTATATTTTTATATATATATAAACAATATATGAGGCAATAACTGTTCCCACAAAAGGATTTATGTATCAATGCCTACGTATAAATAAAGTGCAGTGGCGTCATTTGGGGGGGAGGCAGGGGGGCATTTGCCCCCCCCCCAAGAAAAAGTTGAAATGACGCCACTGATAAAGTGGTTAGATATTTGCTGGGTCAGCAAACAAACAACAAAACAAATTTGCACAAATATTTAATACAAAACAGATGGTATGGCTGCCGAGGAAGATTAAAATCTTAGCTGTGAGTAATGAGAATAAATATATGATTATTGTTTAATTTACCATGTCGCCTGATTTTCCAGCATAAGAAAATTGAACCCTTATATCTCCGATATCAGGATTCCAAACATCTTGGCTATGATAATAAAGACCAGAATGTAACTTAATATCACGCCTTTCAGGTCGTTCGTCTCCTGTAATTAATATGAATTCGTTGAACATATTTTTAAGATCAGGTCCAATAATAAAACCTCCAACTTTAACTTGATCGCTTATATAAATAATACTGTTTAAAGGTATTTCCCTGAAATATAAAATTTTGTAAATTTAAGATATATTTTTTAATTAGATAATAAATTAATACATACTTTGGATTATAATGTCCATTTTGAATATAAAATTGAAATGAATCTATAAGTTTATCTTTCCATTCCATAGAGTATGAGTAACTTATTTCAGATCGATGGATATCTTCTGGTTTTGGACTAGAAAAAATAATAATAAAAACAATAATAAATGATCTGAAAGTAATATGAGTGCTATTCTAAAAACGAAATTATGCACTGTATTTGAAAACGACTGCAGAATAAGCAGTCGAAACGTTGTAGAGTATTTATATTTTTAATCAATAATACAAAATGGGTTATGAATTTAATTTTGTACGCCCGTATCTTTCTCTTTTACCTTCCAATAAAAAGCTATCAATTCCGAATCTTGACCATCATTAAAAGGGATATTTGAATACAATTTTGCTATTCAATATCTAAGTAAGATCAGAAGCGCATAATGAATAGCCAGTTACTTGAGAACTATCGACTTGCTGTTATTCAAGATTATTTGCGTTTTTTTCGACTTCTATGTTCACTATATACTGACCTGAGTGCATCAATACATGCAAATTTTTAGAGCAGAGTTTCCCCATAAAAATTTTTCAAGTTTCTTCATTTAAGAAACGCTTTCTTAAAGGTTCTTAGAGGAGTGATATAAATAACAACACATGGATAGTTCTTGTACAACTGGTTAAAGGCATGGCATGTCTTTTTTAATCATGGCATAATAACAAATTCCGATTCTATAGAGATGAAATGAAACTATTTAGAAAAATGAAAAACATTATTTGTCAAGGAAGTGAGTTCATAAAATAAAAAATCAAATTAGGTTTATCCATTTATTATAAAATGAATATAATTTACCTTTGATGTTCATACTCGACCCATTGATACATTTGAACACGGCGTTTGAGTTTAACTGCTGGTAAAGATACTCCATATTCTGGCTCAGTCAATGGCTCTCCAATTTCAAGTTGTCCAGTTAAATGTACCAGACGACCGTTATTTTCATTATATGGGGCTGCTGGACTCTTTAGTGAGAGAATTAGGCCTTTGGCTTCTTCAAGTGAACGAGTCATTTGTACAGCTCGACCCTAAAAATCAATTGTTTGTTAGTGTGGTTTCAAAATAATAAAAAAAAAGAAAAGCAGTAGTGGTTTATATTCTATTAAGATTATGATCCTCGAAATTTTTTACATCAAAATACACTGAAAGATATATATATATAGTTTGGGGGGGGGGGGGGCCCCCCTGTGAGAGAAGGCCAAAAACCACCCCCCCCCCCCCCCCCCCCCTCTCCCTTCCCCACACCCCCCCCGGGACACCGAAACCCCAGTAAATCCCCCCCCCCCCCCGCCTTACCCAAGAAAATTGTTTCACCTTCCCCCCGCGGGGAACCCTCAAAAAATATATATATATATATATAATAGTTTTTATATAATTTTCCTTGAAAAAAAATGAATGTATCCACATATATATAAACTAATAAGAGACCTGGACAGGAAAAGGATAGTTAAAATTTTGGCACACAATTAAATTATTATATTAATTAAACCATAAAGAATATATTTTAGCAGATTTAAGTTTCAGAAACCAAACGGTTTGAGCTGAAAAAATCTAATAGAAGGATGAACTGACGCTAGGGCGGATCCAGGAGTCCAGGGGTGGCGAGGGGGGTAATTTGGTGTGACTGGTCGGGACGGGGGAGGGGGGGGGGGGCCGGGAGGGGGGGGGAGAAAAAGAAAATTTAAAAAAAAAAAGAAAAAATTTTTTTTAAAAATATTAAGGGGGGGGGAAAAAAATTTTCCCCCCCTAAAAAATCTCCTATCCGGCCCTTTCGCATAGCACACAATTTTCTATAATTTAAAGTTGCATTCTGCACTTGTTTACCAGAATATATTGTATATACAAATGCTTATATTTCTTTTTGTTTCTACTTTTATTTATGGAATACTTTCTAAAACGAAAATGTAAAAATTGGCCATCTTTATATATATATATATATATGGGTGCGTCACCAAAATACGGAAAAATTGAATTTGAATTTCTCAGAATATTAGAATTCAGGAGCAGGCCTTAATTGGAGCTAAGGTGAACTTGATTCGTCGAATTTTAATAATCTCAAAATGGCCGAATTTGTCAAATCAAGCTTTTAATGCAACATAAGAGCGGCGTAGGTAGAAAGTTTCCGCGCCAAAAGAACGCCGGTGACCGAGATTTAAGATTCTTCGGGTACCCAAGATGGAGGGTATGGCCTCTGGGAGGCCGTACATCTTCCAACAAGAGGATGCACCTGCTCATTTAATCCAACATTGGCTCCCGGAAAACTTGAATATGTTTTGAAGAATTTGTGGCCTTTTAAAATCCCGACCTGAATTCTCTCGACTGAGCGTCTTCGAGAGGCAAGTCAACAGGCTGCCATCAAGGCAGTGTTTGCGGCCATGGAAAGAGAACATTTGAAGACGACATGCTCGCGCTTTAGAGCGAGGGTGGAGGATGTGATAGAGGCGCAGGGGGGCTATAATGAATAAGAAGTCTCAAAAGGATCCCCTAAGTGGAATATGAAAGCCTTTTTTGTATCTTTAATATTCACTGCAAAAAACATTTTTGACCGGATTTTGGTGACGCACCCTTTATATTTATCAAATACACATAAAGGAGTAGATCTATTCTTGGACAGCTGAAGAGGGTGTTATATTCAAAGACAAAACAATTTTTAAAAAAATCAGAGTATTTTGGCTTGGCTGACAAGTATGCGCAATATGACTTGTTTCGGCTACAAAATGCCGTGATCAGAGCCATGAACTGCAATCACAAGAATACAATTACAATTTTTTTACAAACAAATCGACATGACATAAGATTTCATTTTTCAGGGTTTTGTAACAAAAATCTCAGATTAAACATTCTCAAAATATATATATATATATTAGGGTCCGACCGAAACAAGATTTTCAACCGAAACCGAATATTCGGCCTCAATCTTAGTTTCGGCCGAAACCGTAACACCAAACCGAAACTTGTATTTCCTATAAAAAATTCATATCATTTTACCTTTTTTTTTTTTTGAAATTTTTTTCCCCTCCCGTGAAAATCATTTTACCTTTTTTTTTAGGAAGACTAAAATGTTTTTCTCCCTCAAGTGCAAATCATTTGACCTTTTTTTTGCATGCGAGTCTCATCCCATCTTTTAAGACTCAGGTTTCGGCTACTTTTTGGTCGAAACCGTAACCGAATATTCGGTCGGTTCCTAATATATATATAAATAATTAATTCAGTTTTACCTCTTAACTAAACTGTTGAAATATACATTATGAATCGCCCAAAACATACGCAATTCGTTTTTATTAGTATAAAATAACTTCATCTTCCTCGTTTATGTGTATTTGATTGTTAATTTATTGGACTAAACTAAAAAGTTTCGTTTAAAATTTATATTTATATACATTTGAAGTATTTATATACGTCCCTGTTCAGCTGCCTACTTATTACCATCTTATATGGACCCTGTTATGTAATGATGTGTCAAAGACCAAACATCGAGTTTTGAGAAAATCAACATTAAAGTTTTTTGTTTTCATTAATAATTATTTTTATTTTTAATAATTATATATAATTTTTCTTGTCAATTGTGCAAGTAACTTTAAATATAAATTTTTTTAGGACATATTTCATAAAAAATACTATTAATTAAAGCATTTGAAACAATATTCCGTGCTTAACTCAATTTCGAATTTTTTGGTCTTTGACACACCATTGCATAACAGGGTCCATATAATAATAATAATAAAACTGGCTGATTGAGCTTTATTTGAAATAGTTGGTGGTTTTCAAACAACTCTCTATAGAATATAAAGCAATAGTATCGCTTAAGATAAATCGGTCTATTCGTATATATATATATATATATATTTTGCGAGATGAATTTGTGTTTGATTAGCCAAATTTGCGTCCACCGAACTCGAACCAGGACTTTCCACTTTTGAGTTCAATTAAACACAAACTCAACAAAATATTTATAATAATATTTTTAACTTAAGATAATAAAATTTGAATATTCACCTCGTTCCAAAATTGCAGCCACATTCCAACTGAAAACATTATACATCCTAAAATAGACGTAAGCCAAGAAGCTTGCCATTGATCCACTAAATTTTGATTTGCTCTCCTTTGAGAAAGTCGTTGATAAGAACTGGAAGAGTTGGGATGCTATACGCAAGTTTTATTTTTTAATTGTATGAAAAATAATTGATCTATAACCCTTAAGCGTGCATGTAAATTATTACAGCTTTAAATATTATATTTTAAACAGAATTTATATACAATAAAAGGGCTTAAAATAAAAAGTAAACAATTCAGTAATTTTAATTTGCTTATCTATAACAATTAATTTCTAAAGAAATTTAACACTCCACACCGTTTGTTTAAGAATAATTCTTTGGCAACTAATCGATTGACCCATCAGGGAGTTAGTCATTTGGATTGCCTATCTTCTAGGAACCAGTAACGGATTAATGGAATTTTGTCGGGGGGGGGGGGAGCGGTTTTTTTTTTTTTTTTTTTTTAATTTAAGGACTTTGTCGGCATCTATGGCCATTTAGACCCTTTTCCTATTTATTTAAATTGATTGGTAACAAATTCAATTGAAATTAAAGAGGGGAAATCATTATTTCTTTAGATTACTAGTTTTTATAACTTTTTGAATTTCTTCTCGGGGGGGGGGGGGTCGCCACCCCACCGCCCCCCCCCCTTTAATCCGCCCCTGCTAGGAACTAAATAAGAATTTCTAAATTCCCTTTTATCGAAATAAATCGGAACAAAAATATCTGCATATGATAAAGTAAAGATGATTTCTTTTGAAATTAAAAGCCTGCTATAAATAAGTGTTAATCGACAATTATAAATTTTGTCAGAGATGAATGATTATATTTCGAAGTGTTCTGTCTATATAATGGTTTTCTAGCCTGAAGATGATCCAAATCTACAGTCCCTGGGTGGGAGCTAGGAGATTTTTAGGGGGGGGCAAAATTCAATTTGCCGCCCCCTTCTTAAAATTTCCTATACAAAATTCATATCATTTTATCTTTTTTTTAGTAAATCTTTTTTTAATTGCCACCCCCTGATACCTGCCGCCCGGGGTACATGCCCCCACTGCCCCCCCCCCCCTAGATCCGGCCCTGCCCTGGCCAATTTATTAGACGCACTAAAAGCGTGCGACGGGCCGGCCTGTTCTATGTCTTCGAGTCGTAAAAAACCCATTCCGCAGACCCCGAACCGCGGAATTAAGGCGAAGATAGAAGATAGGCTTTTGTATAGATTAGAATCTTTTGGTACAATTTTATATAAGGTTAATAGTTATAGAAAAAAAAAAATTGGTCAGAGTGAGAAAATTTCTCTATAAAATTTCCAATTTACGTTTTCCCTCTTAATTTACTATTAATAGTGGTAAATTTCTTTAGAACCTTAATTAAATTTCTTATAACATTTTAAAATTGCATAAAAATCAATATTTTATTATAGATTTATTATAAGAATAATATGCTTGTTATAAAATGAAAACTTAAAAATATCATAAGCTGAAATAATTTATTTGAACATACTTAAGAGTTCATAAAATCATTAAAATACTTACATTGGTCCTATGCATTATTTAAATTATTAATTGAGGAATTATGCCGATATAATATTTACTATTATAATTTAAGGAAAATGTATATATATATTTATATTAATTAATCCAATTTGATATCTCTAAAAAAAAAAGAAAAGAAATTAATTAATTAATAAACAAATAAAATTTTATCAAAATAATAATAATCATTTTCAAAATATAAGAGAAATATATAAACACATATAATTATTTACCATTTAAGCATTTAAAAAATTATAATTGTCAAATAGAAACTGAAGTTAGCTTTTAAATTTGGCAAACATAGAGATCAGGTCAGAAGGTGGCAACGTTTCGTTAGTAAAAAAGTAATACACTAATAATTTAAGAAGAAGTACAGTAATAAATTGTTTTTGATTTGCATTCTTGCATTCACCAAAATAGTCAAAGATTAATTAAATCATTTAATTTTTTAAATTTAAGAATAGAATATATAATATAACCATAGTTACCTTGATTGTTCAAAAGATGGCGCTACCAGTAGTTTTAATATCTTTTAAAATCTATATTTTATAATAAAATATTTTTTTAAAATATATTAATTTTTTATTAAACTAATTTGGTAGAGTATTTATTAATTGAGAGAGTACGAATTTTATTTTTTGAGTAATATAAATAGTAAATTTTTTGATTCAATTCAAATAAAGAACAAGCACCAGGAGAGAAATGATGTCTCTATAAGTTTATAAGCTGACATTGAGTTTTCAAAATTATTAGAAAATATTTAGTCAATTTTTATTATTCGGTTTCCATTGGGTGTACAATATGACATCCAAGATTATAATCTGCAGGATATTAATTCAAAGTTATATTATATAATGAATAAATAGTGATGCTGGACGGTGGGCTGGACGGTAATGGATTTTCATTACCGACCTCGATAATGAAAAAAAAACCGGTTTTTCTCGAAAGTTGGTAAAAATTTTTTACCGCCCGCGGAACCAAAGTTTGCCGCCGGGGAAAATTTTTTTTCTCGCGGAACCAAAATTTTTTCCCTTTTTTTTTTTAGAGACGCCAATTTTTTGACGCCCGCGGAACATTTTTTTTCTCGCGGAACCAAAATTTTTTACCGTCCCAAAAAATAAGTTTTTACCGACTTTCGAAAAAAAAAACCGGTTTTTACCGAATTAGAGGTTCGTTACCGCGTTTTCGGTAAAAAATTTTTACCGGTTTACCGTCCAGCCCTAATGGGCGGCTTTAGCGTAGAGATGGGCAAAATCGTTCTTTTTGAAGAACGGATCGTTCGCCGTTCGATCTCTGAAACAACCCGTTCATCGTTCTTTTTTCCACTGTTTCTGATCCCCCCGTCTCATTAAGGACGAAGGTTTTTTTTTTTTTAACATTCACACTTTTTTCTCATTCCCAGTCTTTTTCGGCAACTTATAGGGCTATATAAAGACTTGACAATAACCGTTATTTATGGATCTATCTATATTGGGGTCCAGGCATTTCTATTTAAACCATTTGGTATCCAAATGGCTTAAATAAAATCATCGGACTGCCTGGGGTCCGAAACCGTCGCCGGTTCGGTATAGAAGGTGGGCACGCTACCAACTACAGCAAGCCCGGGGCATGAAGCAGGTTAATTTACATACTTTAGTGTTGAAGAAATATTTAATTTTATTTTAATATGTCAAGTTGGATATTTACTAGCCCACAGACTTAATAAAAATAATCTGAAATAAAATGAATATAAATAATGTTTAGAAAAAAATTAACGATTAGATATAATAATTTTATGAAAAATATTAATACCTTTTTTTTTTTTTTTTTTTTTTTTTTTTTTTTTTTTTCCGCCTCCAACCCCCTTTCCCCCCCCCCCCCTTTTTTTCAAAAATTTTTTTTTAAAACAAAAAAAAAAAATTTTTCTCCCCCGGGAGAGGAAGCGAACCCGGGACCCCGGGGCAAAAAGCCCATTTCTTCCCCCCGAGCCCCGGCCCCCCGGCTAATACCTTTTAATAAGTTAAAATTTGGTTTCACAATATTTTTAAGGTTCTAAGCTTTTCTAAGGCTTTAAGCTGTTCGTTAAAAAAAAAATACCATATCCATCGTGTTAACAAATGGCAAAATATTAATATCAAGTGTGCTATGGAATCAATAATTTGTATTTTTTGGACATATCGATACCTTTTATCATCTTTGAGGGTTAAAAAATAGTTACTTCTATGCATTTTGATAAAAAATTAAACAAAAACACCAAAAAAAGCAATCTATAAGGTTTAAAAAAAACAACGATATGAATAATTCAATGACAAATGTCAGTTTTGATTGCCCGCCACCCGAATTTTATCGATAAATCCCGAACAAACTCGAAGAAATAAGGAAGAAAAGCTAAAAAAAAAATGAACGGAGGACTGCCCGTTTGCCGAAGACAGGCCAAAACAAATGAACGGCCGTTCGCCAAACGAACGGATAAAACAAATGAACGGAGGACCGGCCGTTCGCCAAACGAACGGATAAAGCCAAATGAACGGAGGACCGGCCGTTCGCCAAACGAACGGATAAAACAAATGAACGGAGGACCGGCCGTTCGCCAAACGAACGGATAAAGCAAATGAACGGAGGACCGGCCGTTCGCCGAAGACAGGTCAAAGCAACGAACGGAGGACCGGTGAACGGCGAACGGTTAAAAGCGCGACCCGTTCACTCCCGTTTACTTCGACGACCCGTTCTTCGCGAACGGAATGCCCACCTCTACTTTAGCGGGTAGATAACTGCCTACACAATAATAAAGTCGGTTTTGGCATAAACTACAACAGAGTTCAATTTTAATAGTTATTTAATTTATATCCACTGTTATAGTTTAAAAAATGTCATCCTTTTCTGTGTAAGTAAACGCAACGCAAAAGTATTTCACAAAACAATAACTTTAATTAAAAATGTTGACACCCGGAAAGTTGCCTACCCAAAATCTTCATCCTAGAGCCGCCCCTGTAGCGATGTGTTATTGAATAAAAAGTATCGATAAACTTTTACTTGTTATTGTATCGATAGAATCGAGTAATTTTTCTTTGTTTATTTTTATTTTAAGTCTTTTCGTCATCTTGGGCTCCTAACGTCGATCAAAGGGCACACCGGAAGATCAGTGCTATATATTAGACATGGGCAGGGCCGGCGCAAGCTATTCTGCCGCCCTAGGCAAGATATTTTTTGCGCCCCCCCTTCCCCCAAAAATTAGATTTTTTTGTTTCCATTTTCCTCCTCAATTGAACCCCTTACCCGAAATCACCACTTTTTACTCATTTTTTTTTTGTTTTTTTTTTCACTTAACGAGATTTTTACATTAATTTACACACACAATCACAAAATAATGTTACATAAACAAATTCCGCTTCTTCTTCCACTGTGTTTTGTTGTTTGGTTTGTTCGTGGCGTAAATACTTTAAAAATGACCCTTTTTGTTCTGAAATAAACTTGTCCTTCTCAGCTTTCCTTTTCCAGTATTGGAAGCCAGATAGTATTTTTCTTTGAGCCATTAAAACAAACAATATCTATCTGAAATTTAAGACAATATATGTAGAAGTTTACTACACATTGTAGAAATATAAAAAGATACCTACATTTTTCAAAATATATTTCTTGAGTGTGAAAACTAGAATAAATAATATTTTGTGATTGAATTTAAATTTATTAATGTTTATTTTTTTTTTTTCAATTTCAATACAAAATTCGTAAATATTAAAGATTTTTTCCATTATTTATGTTTTTTTTTAGATTTTAGAATTTTTGAGAGTTAATAAAAAAATTATATTAAGGTGCGCGTCTCGGGGTGCTAATTTTGGGACTTTCCAGCGGCCACAATTTTGAAGCTATCGACCTCATTTTTTTTTTAAATTAAGCTATTTAAAATATCTACCACTTATAGAAGCCCTTTTTTTGATTTTCAAAAAAAAAAAAAATTTTTTAGATTAATCGCATTAAATAAAAGATATTTAAAAAAAAGGAGCTCTATAAGTTGTAGATAATTAAATTAGTAATCATTGAGTTAAAGAATAATTAATTTTTTGCCTTTAATTAATTAGCTGGAAAGTCTAGAATGAAATGGATCAAGTTGCGTGTATTCTAATGGGGGAACACTAACGCCATCTGGTGCCGCCTCGAGTCAATCGTGGTTTAACGGTTTTCCGAGACGCGCACCTTATAAAAAAACAAAAATGTTTTCTTATATTTCATCTAGAATTTCTAGTATTATTTTTTCATTAGGGAAATCAATAGGTATTTTTTGTTTTGGCGAAGGCTTTGGGGAGGGGGCGGCCCCAATTTTTTTAAATTTTTCCCTTTTTGCCGCCCTCCCCAGGTTGCCGCCCTAGGCGGCCGCCTAGTTTGCCTAGTGGACGAGCCGCCACTGGACATGGGTGATACTGTATCAATCTGATATTTTGTATCAGGTACGAAAAAGTAACAGGTACACATAATGGGTACGAGCAAAAAGTATCTGGTATTTAAATTCCAAAGTAAAAATCAGATAACTTATTTATTAAAAAAAAAAATATTTTTTTCATTTCTGCTCTCTTTCTTAAAGCGAAGAAAAGAGAAATAATGTATTGGTAATAATTAAATTTGTATTTAATTGTAATAATTTAATTCATCCAGTCCAGGTCCAGTCGAGTATGTCCGAGTAGTTGATACTCTAATAACAGATACAAAAAGTATCTGTTATTTGCTCGGTATTCGTTTCTCACTCGTACCTGATTTCTCGATTTTTCTTTGTTTTTTTTTTTTTTTTTTTCATCTTTGCTCCTAACCTCGATCAAGGCACACTAAAGATCAGTGCTATATATGCCCCCTAGTAATGATCGCCAGGGATTCCCCCCCCTCCTGATTGAATCGCACATAAAGTGTACTTAAACTATTTTCACCTAGTTTTATTGATATACTTTTTAAAGAGTATCTAAAAAATAATTATTTTTGAATTTTAATCAAAATCGTTAGAGCGAATTTTGAGAAATCGAAAAAAAACTGAAAAAAATTCATTAGTAAAGTACTAGTACCTTTTGGCTGATGTTATTGAAATTTCTTGAAATACTTGAAACATAGGTACTTGGCTTAAGTATAAAATTTGAGTATCGAGAGTGTTTTCGTTTTTGAGTAATTCCCATTAACCCACATTCTTTGATATTTCACTTGAAATAAATTTATTTTATTGTGAAAAAATCTTAAATTTCAAGAAGATCGATTCCAGTTAAAATATCAAAACATAATATTTATGTAAATTTCTCTGAAAGAGATTTTATTGCTTTTAAAAGGCTGTTTTATTGCTTTTCTTGAAATTGCCATTAAAAGGAGGCGATTCCCTTTAGCTGGAATTTGACGTCATTTTCACAATCACTCGAATGAATTTCAACTGAAATATCAAAAAATGGGGATTAAATTAAATAACTCAATAAGGAAAGAACTCTCGATACTCAAATTTTATACTTTAGCTAAGTATTCATGTCCCAAACATGGGCAGGAATTTCATTCCAATCGACCAAATAGTATTAGTACTTTACTGATGTATCTTTTCAATTTTTTTTATTTTTCTCACAATTGGCTTTAACGATTTTGTTTAAAAATCAATTATATTTTAGATGCTCTTTAAAATGTATATTCTTTTTTTTGTAGACAAAATTGTTTGAAGCCCACTTTACTTTTGTACTTCATAGGAAAAGTAGATGTCATGGTAACAAAATATAAGTATGTATTTAAATTTTATTGCCGAAGGTAAGAGAAAGTTGAGTGCAGTGCGACCAGTCACACCAGATTTTTCTCTTTATATTATAAAAGAATTATAAAAGAACATAAGATATTCTTTGCAGAATTGTAATTAAAATATTTGTGTAACTTTTAAAGTCTATATGGCCTAAGATGCCGAAAAGACTTAAAAAATTGCCTCGGAGGGCACTCCGAGTACAAATTGGAGGATCCGTGGTTCAACCCCCGGCGGCACACCCTTATTTTTTCGGGTATATGAATAAATAAATATTTAATTATATAAATTTCCGTTAAGCGGCTCACATACGCGATATATAAAATATTTTATATAATTTCTTATTTATAAATATCGATACTTTTTTCGTATCCCTAGATGTGGTATCGAAAAAAGTATCGATACTTGTACTTGGTAACATATCGAAAGGAATCAAATCTACCACAAGGAAATTGGGTTTCCTATTCAAAACGAAAGTAACTCTTTGTTACTTTTCGTCCCAACTCCTAACTGCAATTAGACTGGTCGATGATTCTACCCTCACCGCATCCCTACAGTCACTAGATCATAGAAGAAGCGTGTCTGCACTCTCTCTCTTCTACAGGTATTACCATGGTCAATGCTCTGCCGAATTAAAATCAATTATCCCACCCAATGCAACATATACACGCAACACAAGGGAGGCATTGTCCTAGCATCCCTAAGCTGTCCAACTCACTGCTAATAGAACTAGTCGATTTCAATCCCCCATGACCTCCCGCGATTGGAACAAGCTCCCTGCGTCTATCTTCCCCAAAACTTACAATCTTCAGACTTTCAAGTCTAATCTCAACAGGCATCTTCTCAGTTCCCGCAGTTGAGCTCCCCTTTATGCTTCTCCTTGATTTATTTATTTTTTTAACTATATTCTTCCTGGCTGCATGTGACCACTGGTCATAATAGGGCTTCAGACCTTAAGCACCCATTCCAAAAAAAAAAATAAAATAAAATAAAGAACAACCACCAGGAGAGAAATGAAGTGGAGATTGAATTTTAAATAAAATACTCTTTGTTTTTAAATAAACTCTATTTAGTAATCAAATACAAAATATAAATATTATAATTGAAATACTTTAAAAAAAAAAAAAAAAGTTTCGTTTAAAATTATAAATATTATATTTTAGGAAAGAACTGGAGAATAAAAACCAGCAATTGATGGACCCTCTCACATCATCTTTAATTGGCAAATATTTCGACTGGCATCACGCCTAGTCATCATCAGTGCAAACAAATGATTTGGTGGAGGGCCCGTGTCAAACAATGGTTGAGGATTATTTTAAAATTTCTCGGAGAAGCAGGGGTCAGACGCGAAGTCAAAACTTCAACTTGCAACTTGCACTTGCGTCTGACCCCTGCTTCTCCGAGAAATTTTAAAATAATCCTCAACCATTGTTTGACACGGCCCTCCACCAAATCATTTGTTTGCACTGATGATGACTAGGCGTAATGCCAGTCGAAATATTTGCCAATTAAAGATGATGTGAGAGGGTCCATCAATTGCTGGTTTTTATTCTCCAGTTCTTTCCTATACATCTTATCCAGCGAAAATCTTCCAATTGCAATATTATATTTTATCAATTCAAAAATTTTCTATATTTTTTTTAAAAAATTCTATTCACACTATAATTCTCACATACGCTACTCATTTCTTTCCAATCCATATACCAGTTTAGTTCAAGATATCTAAGATAAATCAATAAAACAAATAGATCATCAATAAGTTGTTCATTTAATTGAAATTTGGAGAGATCATTTCTAGTACAAGCAAGAGGATTAATAGACCTATATGTCTTTGATTCAATATTTTCATTCAATTTTTGTTGAGAAATTGGTTCTCCTACTTCACATTTTCCACAAATAATTGCTTCTTTTTTTATTTGTTCATAAATAGAGGAGATAGGATTTAGAGAATAAGCAGTCAAAAGACATTCCCTTCTAAAATTCATGATTTCTTTTGTGATATCATATAATTTCAAAAAACCATCTGCAAGTCTCGTTTTAATTTCTCGAATTTTATCTGTATTTTTCGCAGTTTTATATACTTCTAAAATATTCATATCAGTGGTTATTGCTCTTACATTTAATTCAATGAATAAAGGTTTCATTTTATCATCTTTAAAATTAAGGCTCAAAATATCCAAAAATGTATATATATGATTACTCGATGCTGAAATAATTAATTTTCGTACATCGTTCGATAATTGATAATAATCATCATTGTAATGATTTTTTGTAACGAGAATCCATTCATTAAGAATATCAAAAAATAAAATCTCATCTTCAGTGATCATAGCTTTTGTTAAAAAAAATTGCATAGTACAAATGACATTTTTTCACTATTTTTCCAAAGATTTATTTTTTGTTTCCATAAATTTCGACTTCTTTTAATAATCGAAAGTCCTTCGGAGAAATTTAAATTATGTAATTCTTTTAGAAAAACATCAATTTTTTTAAATTTAAATAATAGAGCTAAATAATAATCGGTTAAAAAATGAAACAATTTTAAATCAGAATTTATTAATTCCGATTTCTTTGATGACAATCCTTTGAAGCAAGTCTGTGAAATTTCTAATGCAATATCTTCACATTTGGAATCGCAGAGAACTTCAAGTCTCATTATGAGAAATTTTCCTTCAAATTTACAAAAATCAATCACTTCAATTAATTCGACTTTTTCCCCTTTTAGAATTTTACAACCCCAAGGATCCGACATTATACCCACTAAATATTTATATTCAGGAGCGTAGTCGGGTAAATTTAACAAATACGAGCATCTTTCAACCATCTTATTTAAATGTAACTTCATTGAAGGCAAGAGTTTGCACCAATTATCTTGCAAAACTAAAATTATTGTGTATTTAATAATCATTCTGATATCTGATATGGAATCTTGGGGTTTTATAAAGGCCAAAATTTCCCATTTTGGAATTAGGATATCCATCTGAGCTTTATAAAATTCAGCTCTACTCCTTTTTTCACAATCGATATTGCAATACGTCATTATTATTACACCAAATCTTTTAATGGTTCCAACAAATACTTATTTGATAACTTGTAAATAAAAGTCACTATAAATTAAAATATATAAATAATATAGGCGAGATATAAAAAAAAATGAAATTTTAGGGTAAATCCGGGAGAGATGCCGAAGTCAGCTAGATCGTAGAACAGACGAGTCCATCTTTTCAGTTTTGAGTTTAGGTTAGAAGAATTGTTGGTTGAATATTCTACAGGCTACAGTTTAAAATCTAAGGTAAGTCTCATTTCGCACTCAAAAGTTTTTTTTAAGCTTCGCGAGGACTGCACTATTTTTGAAGATTTCTGTGTCGATTGTGGTCGCTAAAAAAGAAATAAAAAAATACTATATATTATTTTTTTTTTTCATTTAAGTTTTTTTTTTCATAATTTAAGAATTACTTTCTATGTCAGGATTTATATTTTTGGGTGTGGGATTACCCCTGACCTCATGGGGTGAGACGCCACAGTGCAAAGTTATACAAATACACTCATTTCTACTTGTTATATAGTTTTTAATACCCTTTACACACTTAATTTATTTTGAAATAAGAAGTAGTCACTTACATAGGCGTAGCCAGAAATTTTTGATGGGGGGGGGGGTTCAGGATGATTTTTCTCCCTCCCCCCCCGACTAATAGGGCAGTATAGGGCGTCTAAGGAAATATATGACTGGCCACTCCGCCCCCCTGGACCCCCTCGAGCTGGCTCGGGCCCGCCCTTTCTTAAATAAGTGCCTCAATTTTTCATTCAACTCATTTCAGGCAATAAAAAATAGAACCCTCCTAATTTTATATATATTATTCTTGATCCGATTCTCATCTCAGTTCTCCTTGAGAAAAAAAAAATAAAAAATTTATTTAACAAGACATGTGAGTGTTTTTTTATTGATGAGGCCAAACATCCCATTTAGCTAAAAAATTTATTTATATAATAATTTTTATTATTTTTCATTTGCGAGATTTAATCAATTTTAAGCGGCTTTAATTTTACTTTCTCTTACCTATGTATATATGTAATATCAAATATCAAAATATATATATATATATATAAAGTATTGGATTCATGTCAAAAATTCGATGTCGAGATTTTGATGGATCTTCACGTTTTGAGGTCCCCTGAATCCAAAAAACTGGTTTTCGCGACATGGTCTGTCTGTGGGTGTCGTGTGTGTGTGTGTTCAATTTTAAGCATGAAGGAATTGAGCTAGGAGGCTGAAATTTATATTAAAGTTAAACACCTCCCGGGACCGGAAAAATAAGCTTTTAATCAAAATCGGCCAAAGAGTACTAGTACTTTACTGATGTACTTTTTCAGTTTTTTTCGATTTTCTCAAAATTCGCTCTAACGATTTTAATTAAAATTCAAAAAAGAAAGGATCAAGTCCTCACATAACGTTGGATGTGTCATCAACTATAACTTTAAATTTAAATAGATTCAAGTCTCTCATTAATCAAATCGGATAACAGAAAAGAAATAAAATTACCTGATTTAAATAAAAATTATATAATGATATATTTCTTAATAATATTATTATTATTCATTCGCTAATGATTATAAATAATTAGATTTCAAATGCGTTTTCTCTTAAGCAGATTCTATGTTTTGTAGTTTCAACACTAGAAAAAAAAATTTGGTTATAATTTTCATTTAATTGAATATTTTCAAAATTAAAATTAATTTACATTTATATTAATTTATAAAAGAAACTGATCGTGATAGTATCGAATTCTTTCTCTTTAATCTAAACCACAGAGTCTAATAAAGATGGTCAAATAAAGATCTAATCAACTTTGTTATAGTTTCATATATTTTTTTTTTTTTTTTTTTTAAATTTACGGATCTTATTAATTTTTATTTTTAGAGTATTAAATTAAAATTTTGAATTTTTATGTTAGTTATATAAGTTTTTTTTTTTATAAATATTTACTTTAATTGTTTATGTAGTCAAAATTATTTATTTATTTTTTTGAACGCCTTCCATTTATTTATTAATTTTAAATTTAAAACAAAATTATGATTTATTATTTTAAAAATGTGGGAATTATATATTTAGTTGAAGTCCTGGTGAGTCAATTATTAATTATATATTTAATCCATTTCTATGGTTTTAGTTTTTATTTTTACTAATATTTATTAGGAAATAATTTTATTTAAATAGAGAATGCATTCCATTTCTCCCGACTTTTATCAAATGACGTCATCGAAAAATATTCTCATTGACATTGTGATTTAGATAATTCATTCTTTACAAAATTTTGATACATTCTTTAACGTCTTTTGGTGAAATTTTTTTGATTTTTAATTAAAATATATTTTTTCTGATCCTTTGCGATTTTTTACGAACTTGTATTTTTTTTTTATTTAAACTTTTTTAATGAATACACACAGAACAAAGTGATAGTCTTATTACACACCGTTTCTATGAATTAGTAGGCCTAAATCAGGCTCGTTTTTGAACGATAATATTATTAAGAAATCTATCATTATATAATTTATATTTAAATCAGGTAAGTTTATTTCTTTTCTGTTATCCGATTTGATTAATGAGAGACTTGAATCTATTTAAATTTAAAGTTATAGTTGATGACACATCCAACGTTATGTGAGGACTTGATCCTTTCTTTTCCGATAATTTAATTAATTTGCCTGTCTGTTTAAAAATTTCAAATTCGTATCTCCCGACCTTTTATTTACTTTAGAGTTATTTTCTGCTACTAATGCAGCTGACATGTTGTTATAACGTATTTTATATTGTAAGAAAAATCCAAACTAACCCTTTAATCTTGTCTAGAATTGTTTCTTATTGATGTATGCTTGTGTCCCTCCTGACCCCCTGCCAAGGGCGTCCGCAGGATTTTTTTGCAGGGGGGGGGGGGGCAAGTCACTTCCAGATAAGTTTAAAAAAACGTACTTTGATATTAATAATGTTATACATCTCTTAGTATTTAAAGCTTTCTCACCGCGGCAAGGTGGATGTATACTGAGAAACGTTTTTTTTTTCTTTTATACATTTTTTTGTATCATTTTAATTTTCCAGGGGGGGGGGGCAAGTGCCTGGTTGCCCCCACCTGGATACGCTACTGATATTAACATATATATAGAGGTAAGAGAAAGTAAAAAATTGTAATTATAAAGCCTCTATATACATTATTTATTATTTTTGGAATTAAATTCATTTAAAATAGTGGAATTCAAACTTTTAATATAATTTTAAAAGAAAACAATCAATTTTTTAAGACAATCGATGAAAAGAATATGATAAAATCACATTCGCTGGGCTATATCTTAGAGGCCGTAGGGCGCCTATGCCGGTTTCGGGGGGCGCCAAAGGCTCGATGCTCCTAGGCGGGGGCCCCCTCGCCCCCACCTAGTTACGCTACTGTGTGGTGGGGTTTTAAGGACTTTTGGACAATTATTCAGACAACATTCTTTATCCTGATTGAAAACAAAGTCGTCTTTAATATTTAATTTTTCAGCACTAGTCTTCATTTGACGTAAAATGTCTATGTACATGTTTTTATCCATGATTTCATCAATAAAACGCAGATTTCTCACTCCAACAGCTGACATACCACCCCAAACCTTCACACCACCACCGCCATGTTTTACAGAGGGTCGAAGATTTTGTCTTTTTAATTCTTCAACTGGCTTCCTCCACACAATCAGAGCCGTCCGTATATATTAAATTTACTTTATTTGAAGCACAATCCAATTCACCTCTCATCCGCATCAGTGAAAACATTTTTGCAGGGTGGTTCGGTTAAAACCGGTGGTTTTAACTTAGTGTGTTAAATTCAAATAGCTCTCCAATTTTAATCACATAGGCTGGGTGAACCTCGTACCAGACCCCCAATGAGAAAAATTCTCTTGCTGGGCCCGAGATTGGAACCCGAAGCTCCGCGACAGTGGTCAGACGAGCTAACGACTCTTCCACAAAGAGTCCCACGTTTTTAGAATCCTTGATTAAAAAAAAAAAAAAAAACGGCTACATTAAATGATCTGTGGGTGGACAAAAAAATAACACGAAAAAAAAGAATTAAGAGTTTGAAATTTGTTATTTATCAATTATTTGTTAGTTAATCAGCTGTCATTTTGATTTTTTTTTTTAGATTAATGAAAAAGAAAGCGAAGAAGATCTGAGAAAACGTGAAGAGGATAGAATTGAATTGAATGGAAAACTCAGCGAATTGCTCGATGAGATGAATCTTCTTCTTCTTTCCTCGCCTGATTATTCCCACGGTGCGGGGTCGGCGGAGGGGGTGGGGGTTTTTACGACCGGGAAGGAATAGAACAGGCCGGCCCGTCGCACGGTCTGACGCCTGTTGAAAAATATAGAAGGAACTGACACTCAAAGGACAGAAGTACTGCCAGTCCCAGCTAGGGCAGCTCGTGGTCGCCATCCACTCACCCACAAGATGTGGGCCCCTGAGCAATGCTCGATGAGATGAACAACAAGTTAAATTCTTATATCGAAGAATTGAAAGATGATCTTGATAGGATCACTCATGAATCGAAGAAACTCTCGTCGACAACGCATCAACGTCTTTTGAAAAACGAAAACACACGAAAATAAATATTTTTATATGTTTGGCATCCCCTATTTTAAAGATCAGCAATATTTCCCCTGTCCGTTTAATGAGACCTTTTACCAAAAAGAGAACAACAAAGATCAACATCCCTTCGGCGAGGCCTTGGCGACCTGCGGATTCCGACCCCCTTAGGGCCGGCCATCCGCAATTACGAGCTCAAGAGTCTTCAGAAGAAGACCCGGACACTCAAAATGAGCGTTTGAACAAAACCGGTCAAAAAGTACTAGTACTTTACTGATGTACTTTTTCAGTTTTTTCAATTTTCTCAAAATTTGCTCCACCGAAATTGATTAAAATTCAAAAATCAATTATTTTTTACATACTCTTTAAAATGTGTATTCTCATTTTGCTCTGAAAATTGTTTGAAGTTTTAGGATTCTTTGTTGTGTATAAAATGTCCAAATATGAGATTAAAATTTTGAAAAATAACCATAGTTTATTTCAAGCAGTCAACATTTAAAATGTCAGTCTCAAGCACACTTTACTCTTGTAGGCCTACAGTATTTATATTTTTAATAAATAGGCTAATTAATACAAAAATGTGGTATATAATTAAAAAGTCCCCTAATAATAATAATTTACTCTTGTACTTCATAGGAAAAAATAGGAGCTATAGGGTTGAAATTTTATATTTAAGCTAGGCAACCATATGAGGCGTGAAAATATGCTTTTGAATAAATTCAGCCAAAAAGTATTAGTACTTTACTGATGTACTTTTTCAGTTTTTTCGATTTTCTCAAAATTCGCTCCAACGATTTTGATTAAAATTCAAAAATCAATTATTTTTTACATACTCTTTAAAATGTGTATTCTCATTTTGCTTTTGGAATTTTGTGAAGCTGTCACCTTTAGAACTTTTTACACATTTTAAAAAATTTTTTCCAATTCTTATGAAATTTTGTATTTATTTAGGATTCTCTATTATTATTCACTGTATAAATGTATATAAAATAATTAATTACGAAATAAACCATATGCCCTGAGGATGAGTGCGACTAGCACCCGAAAAGTCGACAACAAAATATAAAGCTTTTTATTTCACATGGCTGCTGTTTCCGGGAAGGCCCCGTCCCTTACTTCTAATTGAATATCAACAGCCATCCAACTCAAGAGAAAATAATAGAAAATATTTAAATAATAAATACATAAATAAATAAATCGATAAATAAAATTTTTTTAAATAAATAAATAACTTATGGGGAATAGTAACTTTTAAAGCAACACAGCCGACAGCTAAGTATTTCGGTTGCCTAAGCTCAAGGCGTCTAGCGCCGACTGGATACTCCTGGTCAAACATCCGTGTCATCAGAGGCGTCCGAGAGGGGGCGGTCCGCCCCAGGCCTCAAGTCGGCATAGGCCCCCAAATATTTGTCTTTGAGAGGCCCTGGGGCAGCGGAAAAAAATTTCCGCAAGGCGGCAAATATTTCGTCTTCTTAAAAAAAAGTTAAATAATTTCCACCGGAGGGAAAAAAAATTTTCCGCAGGGTGGAAAAATTATTTTTCCACATTGAACTCTTGTACCCCCCCCTCTTCTAGTGACACCCCAGGCCACCAACTGCCTCGGTACGCCTCTGCGTGTCATATGATCACAAAATATGGGCAAAAATACACTCACAAAACTATAACTAATCGAGTCTGATTCTAGGTTATATAAAATATTTATATCTAAATAAAAATGAATAGACATCGAACACTAAGTTGAATTAAGTAGCCAGAGGGAATAATGTTTAAAGATTTTACTTGAAGTTACTAATGGTAGTCAGATGGAGTTGACTTGTAGTAATAAAACATTTTTTTCAGAGTAAAGGGCATATAAACAAATAGTTGATTTATATGAATTTTAATCTAAAAAGAAAAATATTTATATTTTGTTACCATGGCAACCATTTCTCTTATCTTTCATATGAAGTGCAAGAGTAAAGTGTGCTTCAAAAGATTTCAAGGGCAGAATGAGAATATACATTTTAAAGAGCATGTAAAAAATAATTGTTTTATGAATTTGAGAAAATCGAAAAAAACTGAAAAAGTACATCAGTAAAGTACTAGTACTTATTGGCCGATTTTGTTTAAAAGCTTATTTTTATGCCTCAGGGGGGGTTCTTAAATTAAATATAAAATATCAACCTCCTAGCTCTTATTGTTGTTGAGATATGTAGCTCACAGACACACAGACAGACCATGTTGCGAAAAGCACTTTTTTTGGACTCAGGGACCTCAAAACGTGTATATCCATCAAAATCTCGACGTCGAATTTTGGACATGATCGCAATACTTTCTCTCTATATATTTCATATATGGACCCTGTTACGCATTAGTGTGTCAAGCGCCAGCTACCGAGTTTCGAGAAAATTAGCATTAAAGTTTTTTGTTTTGATTAGATTATATATAATTTTTTTGTCAATTGTGCAAGTAACATTAAATATAATTTTTTTAGGACATATTTTCTAAAAAATATACTATTAATTACAGGGGCGTATATAGAAATTTTTTTCGGGGGGGGGGGGGGCCCGAACTCAAAAATTTTTCTGCGGAAAATTTTTTTTTTAAGAAACTAAACTTTTTTCACACGCAATTTTTTGCGGAACATTTTTTCTTTTGCGGATCCAAAGTTTTCCATCCTGCGGAAAAATTTGTTCCGCTGATGTCTGTATATCCCTATATATGTATATGTGTTTGGGAAATTTCGGGGGGGGGGGCCTCGCCCCCCCCCTTATATACGCCCCTGATTAATTATATCATTTGAAACAATATTCGGTGCTTATCTCAATTTTTAATTTTTTGGCGCTTGACATACTAATGCATAACAGGGTCCATATAGGATAAGAAATTCTTACTACAAGTCAACTCCATCTAGACTACCACTAGTAATTTCAAGTAAAATCTTTAAACTAAGTAGAATTTTTGTTTTTAAATAAATTAAAACCTTTTTTTTTTTAAATTTTAATAACTTTTTTTTTTAATTGAATTTAAAGAATATAATATTATAATTATTATTGGAGTAGAGAGAAAGCAGCCAAGACGGATTAACTTTTGACTTTTCGGCATCATCTACGAAAGGGAATATAAAATACATATTAATTATTTTTATGTTTAATGCTAAATTTTTTCACTTAAGGTAGGGCTGCAGCATCGCATCGCGGATTAGATGAAGCGGTCTCTCTTCTCCTCTCCTTCCCTCTTTGCCACCCCACCGCCACGCGTGTCTCTGTCTCTGTGTGCGTGACAACTTCGTGACACTTCGGCGCCGCTCGGCTAAGATCGGGCGGCGCGCCGTTACTCGCAGGAGTTCTCTTGTCGCATCCATCATAGGCTCAGTCCGCGGTGCCAACAGCACATAGAAACACGTTACCACGCTTTTTTACTTACGTGACTCGCTTACGGGCGAGTGATAACAAAAAAAGTCGTTTTTTTTTTTGAAATTATGTCACGACGGACTCGATAGCCGCAATGGCCACGCTTACACGCTTAACACAATTGCTACTAGCAGCCCAACTGGCTGTAGACGTCTTTTCTCAAGAAAACAGTGCTAGTTATACACGACAATGGGCTGTACATATCGCAGGTGATGCAAATCGAGCGGACGCAGTTGCTGCCCGGCATGATTTCATCAATCATGGACAGGTAAAAGAAACAACAACAACGTGTGACGTATCCACGTGTCCTGTACGCTTCGCGCAACCCCGCATTAAAATTTCTCTTCTGACAATGGCCTTGAGTAGGGTCAGCCCTTCTCTATTTCTTTCTGTTGTTTATTCCCGACAAACCAAATCTGAGCCCGTGGGTTTACCCCGGATATGATGATGGTTTTTGGGTGTTAAACCAAAACTCGGTCCGAAGAGCTGTCAAATTAACATTTCCAAATTATTTTGCGCATGATAATTGAAAGATTATTGATCTGAACATAATCAAATTTTATACCTGACATCTTCATAATGAGGATTGATTGACTACAATTTCAAAATCACAAAAGTTTTTTTTTTTTTTTTTAATTCAAACAAGTCATTTTAGACAAAGACAGACAGCTCTAAAGACACCAATTTGCAATTCTCTTAGCTTAAATAAAATTATATAATAAAATTCTGGAGTCAACTTTTTCTTTTATTGTTATTATTTCAAAGGATATTCACTTTTCTATAAGAATAAAAACTGTTTAAAATAATATTATTTATTATGATAATATGACAAAAATTTTAACAAATATTTATTTTAAATAGTTTATACAGATCTACAATTTTAATGTTACAATCACAAACCGAATTAATTCGTTGCGTTTCTAAGTAATCGTGATCATGCACCCACACACACAAATCTTCCCAAGAATTATTTTTTTTTAGTACTCGGTAAAATCATAAAATCTCGAGATCGAATTTTTTGACGATTATAATACTTCCCCAGCACATACAAGAAAAAAAAACGTCCAATTTGATTTTTTCGCTTTACTTGCTTCCTATATTTATAATATTTCATTATTACAAAATATAAACAAAAAAATTGTACTTCACTTACACTTTTGCGGAGATCAAAATACACAACAAAAATTCAATTACTCTATTCAGAGGTGTAGCTAAAACATTTTTCAGGGAAGGGGGGATTACAAAAATATATTAAATTTTGTCAATTGCCAAATGTATAATTCACATACTTTTCATAATACGTATATTAATTCTTACAAGGGCGTAGTCAAGGGTTCAAACCCCTTCCCTCCTCCCCGGCATATAATTTTTGTATTTTTCAAATAACTCTACATTCTACCCTAGCAATTTCTTTAATCTATAGTTCAGGCTGAGTGCAAAATACAATTTTTTGTTTCACCCTTTTTTTTTAACAATTTTATGACGGTTTTAGGGCTTCGAGGGTAAACGATTTGGTCTCCCCCCGAGAAAAAATAAATACTTGAATTTGACAAAAAAAATGGAAATAGTTTCTGAATTGTTGTTTTAGAGAATCATCACTATGAATCTATTATACTAAATTTTGAAATTGAATTTTAAATTATGGCACTGATTTCTCAACAAGGTACTTAAAAAAGCCACTGATACATTTATTACTACCCAATTTTAAAAAAATAATAATTTCTGAGTTTTTTCATTATTCCCTTCAGCAAGGGATGATTTGAAAAAAGAACTATTCATTAAAAAATTCGAGAATAGCCTTATAGAATATCCAAATGCCCGAGATTTATTTTGTATAGATCTATTCTTACTTATCATAAACATGTTTATATTGGATTTAAAAATAAAAAAAAGTTTTTCCAGTTAAAAATTTGTTTAAGAACTTTGAATAAGTCGAGAATAAATGTAGAAAAAAAGATATTTAAAAATTGTAATGCGACCCCGATCTTATTTTGCCAACTCGATCCTCCCTCAGGTTTTGGAGGGTACCCAGTAAAGAACCACTCAAGCTTAAAATTTTTTAAATATTTATTTTGCAATATATAATATTTAATTTTTCGATAAGATTTCATTGCATCATTTTGTAAAAAATACATCAAGCCGATCTTGAACTAAGAATGTGTTTATCAAAATATCTATGTCGAGAACAAATGCAGTTCATAGATGTTTATTTTGTTGTTTTGAAATGAAATTAATTAAGCCCTAGATATGAGAGCTTCGACCCCCTCTGCGCCCTTTCAGGTAAAGTCGCAGAGGGGGCTGAATTCTAAGAAAAAGCTATCTTATATTTACAAAATTAAATTACCCATAAATTCATATCGACGTTCTAATTAGTAAAGCGCATAACTTCATTTTTGTTTATTTCTCAGGAGAGCCAAAAAACATTTCATTGTCATTGTTAGAGCCACTGTTAAACACTTTTCGTACGGCAACTTTTCGAAATGAAAAATTTAAATTACGCTCTTACCCAGTTCAGGGCATATGGAGAATGATATTTTTCAACAGAAAATACAAAAAAAATGATTTTCGAAAAAAAGCGGATTTATACACTTTTCTACTGAGAGGGTCGTTATGTTTTTCTCTATCCATCATATTTCACTTAAAGGGTTTGAAATTATCTCTTCACGAAGCTAGAAAAAAAATTATATTAATTAAAACATACTTTAATAAAACAAGTAAAATATGTGGGTCTACATTTATTTTTAGAAAAAACCTTCAGCAGGTAAACTTACCATTTATGAAATTTACAAAATAAAAATTTCAAAGTAAATAAAAAATAAAATTCTTACTTTGAGCATAGGTGGAAAATTTGTTCTTTATTTTACCACTCTCTAAAAGTCTCATTTTTTTTTTCTTGTTTTTTCGCAATATTTTGATTCATATGAAAAAAAAATGAACTTGGCAAATTTTAAGTAAAAAGTTGTTCATTTGGATGAATTTTACAAAAAAATTTAGTCTTTAGTATAGTCCAGTAATATATAAATATATATTAGGTAAGTTTATCCTCGGACAACTTTCTGAGATGAAGTTAAGATGTTTTTTAAAATAAATAAAATCTTTTTTATTTTCTTATTTTCAGAGCATTTTTAGGCTTACAAGTATGCGCATATACTGTTTCGGCAATGTAATGCCGTCTTCAGAGCCAGTTTTAACTATAAAATTAAAATACAAATTAGTGATATAACCATTTTATATTGGTTATATCACACCAATTTATATAGTTTATAAATAAATAAATCTCGAAGAGCTTACTGATAAAGTAACTGCAGCTCTTCGAGGTCTATTTATTTATAACCTATATAAATTGGTGTGATATAACCAATATAAAATGGTTATATCACTAATTTGTATTTTAATTTTATAGTTAAAACTGGCGCTGAAGACGGCATTTCATTCCCGAAACAGTATATGCGCATACTTGTAAGCCTAAAAATGCTCTGAAAATAAGAAAATATATTTTTATTTTTTTTTTTAAACATCTTAACTTCATCTTAAGAAAATTGTCCGAGGATAAACCTAATATATATATTTATACAAAAAAATTTATATAAAAATAAATAACTGGAATACAAAAAAAAATCTTCAGAAAGCAGGTTAATTTATCTATTATGTAATTTAAAAAAAAATCAATATTAATGCATGAAAAAAAATTCAGAATATCGACTTAAACCTTTTGTTTGGGTTGAGCAAAAAAATTTTTATTATTGTACTGAGGTCCACAACGTTGATTATCTTAAAATTCATTTTTGCGATTTTATCGCTGTGCAAATGCTATTTGTAACTACAGTGTGCCCGCCAAAGGCGAGCAATGTGGATCCTTCGGCGGGCATTGCAGCTAGTATATGAATGCAAATGAACGGCGCCCTAGTTTCGCCCCCCACCCCCGGCCCAGGGATTCGTTACGCTGCTGGGCTCCCCATCCCCCCCCTTGGCTTCGAAACAAAAAATAAGTATGTCTAGAACTCATTAATTCTAGATGAGTTTATCTTTTTTGTATAAAAAATATTTCATTTTATTTCTGTCTATTTTTACACAACTTTTTTGTTTTGATGAATGACATAAAAAGAAAAAATTATACTGTATGCGTTGAAAATATAATATCTGGTAGGGGTTGGTTGCTTATGTTTTGACTCAATAGCTTCTTTTCATCGCAAAGATGGCAATATGAATAAATTATAATACAAAGAAATATTGCAAGACATAAACCTTGACGCACGTCAGCCGTAAAATGCCGGAAATTTGACTGTTTGGGAATGATAATGGCAACGAACAAAAGCCAAAATAGGGTTGTTTTTTTTTTTAGTTTAAAACGAATAATGGCACGTTAAAGGTAGAGGTAAGCACACACCAAAACTTGACTGACTTAAGTGGATTGATGCTGGACCGTACTTGAAGGGGTCACACACCGGGTCCTGACCACATCCTCACCTCCAGTCTCTTATTTGATATATTAATTCCAGTTAGGGTTAGAACCGACAAACGGCCAACGCGCTGATTATTATATTTATCTATATTTTTTGCAAACTTTAATTAAAAATAGGAATTTTGGTTTTAAACTTCCAGAGGAAATCTCTTTTATTAGAGGTGAGTAAATTAAAAAATTTGACATTTCATATTCAAAAATAAACTCTTGGTTGTTAATCCTAACGAAAAAAATAGAAAATTCAAATAAAATAAAATCAGAATTAAAAAATAAAATTAATCCGGGTGAGATTGGAATAGGATTAACTATTAAAAATAAAACTAAAGCTCATTCTGGAATGTGAAGGGGAAAAAGTTTGAAATTATACAAAAACTAATTTAGGACATAATTTCGAAATTAAATAAAATAAATTAAGATCAAGAATCATGTGTTGGTTCATGAAGTAATTATGAAAAACATATAACCAAGTATTTATTAATTTAAATAAGCGCTGATTTAAATTAATAAATACTTGGATATATGTTTTCAAAATTAAAATCGTTGCAGGGAGGAGTATGCTAACTCTGTTGAGGCATTAGTGAGTCAAATGCTTAAACAAAATGCTCTTGAAATAAATAAATCCGTAATTAATATAATTTATAAAACTAAGATAATCAGAGGAAATTTTAATTTAAGAATTAATAATATTATTATAAATACTTTTTTTTTATAATATAATCAATCTTGCAAAAAAAATTATTATTATTTTTTTTTTAGAAAGGGGTGGTAAAATATTAGTATAAGAATTGATAAAGGACAAAAATCTAATCGATAATAATTTGTGATTTTCTTCTTTTCCAAACTAATATTGGCAATGAAATTTTTTTTTTTTTTTGTAGTTTGGGTTTGTCATAATCTTACTTTAGTAATTACTTTATTAAATAAATATCGTTTATATTGAATATTATTTATTTATTATTTTTATTTTCAAAAATTTTTTTCGGGGTGTTTCAGATTGACGAATTTTGCACTTTTTTTTAAGTATTGGAAAAACTTGAAATTTCGTTGTTTTTTAAATTATCAAGTTGAAACAAAAATCATATTAATTCCCAGACAGCTTGGAATATTACAGTAATATTGCAGCAAAATTGCCAATCTTGCTCAATACTGGTAATATTGCAGCTGAAACAGCAATATTACTGTAATGTTGCAAAAAGGCGGACATTGAACATTGCAGCAATGTTGCCAATATTTTGCAAGATTTGCAATATTGATGCAATATTCCTGCAATATTGGCAATTTATGCAAGATTCGCGATATCTCTGTAATATTGCTGCAATATTCCAAACTGTCTGGGTTAATATTCATAAAATATTATATTTTGAGCACCTTCGCCTCAAGGAAATGTTTAAAATATCAAATTGAAAAACAAAAAAAAGCACAAATTTGGAACCAAGTATTTTTTGGATAAAAATAAAATCCGAAGTTCAATTTTTTTTTAAATAAGAGAGTTCTACTTAAAGAAAAAGTTTCAGACCAAAATGTCCAGTCCTTTCTTTTTTATAAATTCCAAAAATTGAAATTTTGCACAATTGGCCAATTTTGAAATAAAATATCTCCGGGAGGACTGAGTTGAAAAATCTGAAAACTTTTTTTGTAAACAACTTGACATTAATAAGCTCTGAAAATTTCTCCACAGTGTTTATGAATTATAAATTCATGATATTCGATGAAAACGCATTTGTCTTGTACAGTACCACCAAAATCTGTTTATAAAGCAGATTTCCGGTCAAAATGCTTAAATAGTGTAACAAATTGATTTAAATGATTTTCAATCGAAGTTCTTTTAAAAGCAAGATATGGAAGTGTCCTTGGATTAACTTTACCCCTAAAAACTTCCAAATTTTATAGACATTTACTTCAGATGAATATGTTCAAAAATAAATACAATTTTGAATATTTTTTGGATATTATTATGGATTTGATAACTTGAAAAAGAACAAAATTTCTTAAAAATAAATGAACTCTTGAAATTTGTGGTAAAATAAAAAAAAATTAGAAACATGGCCGCAACACTTAGATCGATTTCAAATGTGTGTCGCTTTTTATTTTGGTTATATCTCTGGAACTACTCAACTGATTAGGATGGGGTTTGGCAAATGTATAGTCCTAAGTGGATATAAGAATGCATTAAAACGAAGAGAGAGAGAGAGAGAGGAGAGAGAGCGGTAAATTATTACCGCGAGCCACGGTTTCTCAGCTTGAGCTGAACCAAATCTTGAAATTCAGCCGCAATAATTAAGATTCTAGCTCTGGACCATAATAAATAAGTCTTTACTCCTGGGCTAAATTTCACAACAATCGCTTGAATGGATCGGGATTTATTTGCGAAAAACGAAAAAAAAAAAAAGTTGGGTTTAAAATGAAAAGATTTGCCAGAGATATTTTTGGCTGCTGGCCAAAGGCCATCCCGAATGTAATTAATAATAAAAAAAAACAACCCCAAAATAGCCTTAAGAAAAATAGGCAACGATGTTGGAAAGCTTTGATAATCAGAGCTAACTAGGCTAGTAGCGAGGAGAGCACGAAATTTTTGTAAATTCGTTCTAAAATAAATAATCTTACTAGTTTCAATAAATTCAAATTTATTTTTTATTGTATTGCATTCTACTCTGAAGGTTAACAATCGATTTTATATTAATACATCATCAGGGTTCTAAAATATAAGAAGGAATCATTTTTCTCATCAATAAAATTTTTATACTGTATGTACGAATCGTATTTTGTTAAAAAAAATTATTCTTTTTAAAAAAATATGTTTTTTGACTTATTAGGTGTCAAAAATAATAAATTTTTTAAAAATTCACTATAAGAGGTATTTATTTAGATTTATAGATCTGGCCAAGTTATCTGTTTCGGCCATTACAGTTATCTTCAGAACCTTAAACATAGAAAATAATATTTTTTACAAATGTGTACAATTTTTCATATAATTTAAATAAAGAAGGTGTGTGAACCTATTAATATTATTATGTACTTATACAGTTTTATCAAGTATGTATAATATCATAAATAATTTATTGTTTGATTAATGAAATGAAAATTGAAATTTTATAGATAAAAACTTCTTCTATTTCTTCTTCTACCTTCACCTGATAATTCCCGCAGTGCGGGGTCGGCGAAATTTGTTACAGGCCGGCCCGTCGCACGATCTGACGCCTGTTGAAAATATAGAAAGGAAGAGACTGGCATGAAAAGAACAGAAGTAATGCCAGTCCCAGCTAGGGCAGCTCGTGGTCGCCATCCACGTACCCACAAGATGTGGGTCCCTGAGCTATTTATAGACAAAAACAAAAAGACAAATAAAAATAGTTGATAAAACTGTAAAAGAACTTAATAATATTACTAGATTCACACACTTTAGTTCTTTATTTATGAAAAAAAAATTTGTTTAAAAAAAAAAAATAATAATAATATTATTAACTTATAATTTTGAGTATAATTAGCGTCTTTTTGTATAATAGTTGTTGAATAATTTTCATAAAGATTTTAATTAAGGTAAACAAAAAAAAAAAACAATTTAAAAAAATGTAGAGTGACGTTTAACATTTAATTCTTTTAAAAATTTTGAAATATTAAAAGAAAATTATTCTAATTCAATTTAGAGTAAAACATTTATTATTTTAAGGATTTATAAATATCAAAAAAAGAACTGCCAATAAATAGAACTGTAATTAAGAAACTGATATTGGAAAATGGAATGTCAGAGGTAATGATTTACGAATAAAATAATTTTGTTAGCGAATCCATATAATTTTTATAAAAGGATTCTACATCTTTGTAAGAAATATTATTTTCTATGTTTAGGGTTCTGAAGATGGCTGTGATGGCCGAAACAGACAACTTGGCCAGATCTGTAAATGTAAATAAATACCTCTTATAATGATTTTTTTTTTTTTTTAATTATTATTTTTGACACCTAATAACAAGTCAAATAGTAGACTTAGTAAAAAGACATTGATTTTTTAAATTATACATACGAGTCCGACATCTTCTAATCAAAAAAAATTATATTTATTTGTATTATTATTATTAATTGATATATTGTAACTATTTTTCCTATCTTTCCTATGAAGTAAAAGATTAAAGTGGCTTCAATCTTGGGCGATTTTATTTAAATGCTAGTTTTCACGTGTCAGTTATAAAATTTCGTAGTTCATTTCCTTCTTTTCTGACGCAGAAGATTTCCTCAAAATCGAATCAAATTCTTGAATGAAATATGAATGGAAAGTAAAAGTATTAATAGTTAAAAACGAGAGATTGTACTTTTTTTTCATAGTGCATTTATTTAATTGTTAAATTTTATTCTACTTGCACTAATTTTATTTTTAATGCTCCGAAGTTCACAGATTAGGTTTCAATTTATCGTAAAAATGTAATTGGGTCGCGAAATCAGAAACTCATACCACTCCAATAAAAGCACAAAAACTTTAAAATCAATTCCTCCATCCATATTCAAATACTAATTTCTAGTTAGCTTTTTGACGTCCTTTAAAACAAAAAAAAAAAAAAGGAAAAAAAGTTAGCAGAGTTATTTTCATATTATATCAATTTTAAACGCTTTCATTATTTCACAATTAAAAAACTTTGAGACAGCATTTGTTGTATTTACAAATAATTATCAAAATAAAGATAGCAAAAAATTGACTAATTTTCTTTCGAAATATTAAATAATGTTTTAGTACATTGTATTTAAAATTTAACATCCTATTTTTTTACTTTCCATTACCTATATAGTGAGAAATTATTCTGATCAGTCGAAAATTTGATGTCGAGATTTTGATGGAAATACACGTTTTGGGGTCCAAATAAGTGTGTGCCTCAAATTAGTCTTTGTGTGATGATTTAAGGTTGTTCGTACATTAAAGCACTTTGTTAGATTAAAAGCTAATTTTTTAGTATATCTTTTAAAGATATTTTAACAAAAAAGTCAAAAAATTCTCTAAAATGACAGCCGGTCATATTTGAAAAATAAGTTCGCCACGCCACGAGACTCAGACCAGCCTGGCAACGTCGCAAAAAATAATACTCTTTTCTCGCTGTCAGTTACATTTTTTTTTTTTTTTTTTATTTTACGATATATTTTTTCGCAAATCGTCCATTGTGTTTAAACTGATTTGCATTAATCATTGTAATATATTAAATAAAATAAAATTGAAGGCTTTTAAGATTTAAAATAAACAGCTGATAAATGCAATGTTGTCAGATTTATATTACGTGAAAAACTGCTCAAGTCAATAGTCATTCATTTATTATTTTTACTTTCTCATACCCTATATATGAAATATATAGAGAGAGAAAGTATTGCGATCATGTCAAAAATTCGATGTCGAGATTTTGATGGATATACATGTTTTGAGGTCCCCTGAGTCCAAAAAAGTGGGTCCCGCAAATTGGTCTGTGTGTGTGTATGTATGTATGTGTGTGTGTGTGTCTGTATGTGTGGACAGATTTTTAGCATGAAGGAGTTGAGCTACCGGGTTGAAATTTTATATTTAACTTAAGTACCTTTGAAGAATCTCAAAATAAGCTTTTGAACAAAATCGGCCAAAAAGTACTAGTACTTTACTGATGTACTTTTTCAGTTTTTTTCGATTTTCTCAAAATTCCCTCCAAGGATTTTTTTTAAAATTCATAAATGAACTATTTTTTAGATGCTCTTTAAAATGTATATTCTCATTTTGCCGTTGAAATCTTCTGAAGACCACTTTACTCTTGTTCTTCATAGGAAAGATAGAACTGGTTGCCATGGTAACGGAATTTAAATCTTTTTCTTTTTATTAGATTAAAAATCAATTATTATTTAAATTCCCATTTATTTTTATTTTATTTGTGTCTTTAATTGCTTAGGAGAAAACATATATCTCTCTCTCTCTCACTTGCAAACATTATCGCCTGTCTCTCCGCCTTCTCTCATAGGCCTAATGTTAATTTCCTATAGGAATTTGTATGTTAATTTCGATTCAAAAGGGGGTCCCCTTTGGAACTTTTTAGGCATTTAAAATTTTATTTTCCAATTCTTATGAAATTTTGTATTTATTTACGATTCTATATTGTGTATAAAATGTCCAAATATGAGATTAAAATTTTGAAAAATAACCATAGTTTATTTCAAGCAGTCAACATTTAAAATGCAAGTTTGAAACTAAGGTGCTATCGGAAACTAAATATATCTCGACACAAAATCTGGTGTGACCAGCACGGTGCACAACTTTCTCTTACCGAAGGGTAAGAGAAAGTTTGTGCTGTGCGCCAGTCACACCAGATTTTTGGTAATTAAATTATTAACTTAATACAATTATAAACTATGATAGGTCACGACTAAATTATAATAAGGAATTTTGGCATTCAAATTTTTAATTTTATTAAAAAAAAAAATTAGATTCTATTATGACTTACGGGGTACTATCCGAACAACCTTAAGCCATTAAGGAAATGAGCTAGGAGGTTGAAATTTTATATTTAAGTTAGGTACCGTCCCGGACAGAAAATAAGTTTTTGAACAAAATCAGCCAAAAAGACCTATAGTACTTTTTCAGTTTTTTTTCGAATTCAAAGTTTTTAAAAATTATTATAGTTTATTTCAAGGAGTCAACATTTAAAATACACAGAGCCTATCGAAATTTTGAATATATCTCGACACCAAAAAATCTGGTATGACAGCACAGTACACAATTTTCGATTACCGAAGGTAAGAGAAATCTGTGTGCTGTGCGTTAAGTCACACTATATTACATCTGTATCTCTCTCGGCCCTATTAATTATTCCTGGTGATTTTTCTCTTTTTCTAGTTTAAGTAAAATTGAAATGAAGAGAACAAAATGTCGCAACGTCCCCCCCTCTCTAATTCCGGGATCCGTATTTGAGTATTCATTCTAAATGCTCTGCACGCCACTTGCTGAATAACAATATCGAATTTGAAATTGGCCATCAGAACACGGCAAATTAGATTGGATTTTTCTACCCTTTAAATTTAAGCTTTTTTTTCCCCGTTTATTTTTTTTATTTTTTATTTTACATCCTCCACATTTAAATAAATTTCTTTTAAACTACATATTTTTTATTTGACACCTTTTGTATTTCTCTATAGAATTCTATATTTTATTCAACTACGAAATGCTAGATTAATACCTAGGATAGAGAGGCTAAGGTCATTACGAGATTTTAATTATTACTTTTCAAATTTAGTTCGTGTATGATTTCTATGAAAGTAGCCAATCCGATTGACCAAGCCACTAATGAATTTTCTGATTAATTCCTTCAGTGCAGCAGCTAATAATAATTCGTTAATTTATAGGCAAAACGAATAAATTCGCATACGTGAATCTCTCTAGCAATCATTAGCTTTTAGTTTATTTTATTAAAATAATAGGGATTTGTATGTTAATTTCGATTCAAAAGGGGGTCCCCTTTCTTTTTCCTTTATTTTTTTTCCAATTCTTATGAAATTTTGTATTTATTTACGATTCTATATTGTGTATAAAATGTCCAAATATGAGATTAAAATTTTGAAAAATAACCATAGTTTATTTCAAGCAGTCAACATTTAAAATGCAAGTTTGAAACTAGGTGCTATGGGAAACTAAATATATCTCGACACAAAAAATCTGGTGTGACCAGCACGGTGCACAACTTTCTCTTACCGAAGGGTAAGAGAAGTTGTGTGCTGTGCGCCAGTCACGCCAGATTTTTATTAAACAACTCTTTATTCATGATAGGGTCAATGAAATTCATAAACAAACTCAAATATTTAAATGACACTTAAAACAAAGAAAGGGAGTAAGAAAAAAATGAAAAGAAATGAGAAAAAAATCTGGTGTGATTGTTGCACAGCAACAAATTTCTCTTGCCCTTCGGCAAGTTCTGTGCTTGTCACCTCAGATTTTTTTGTGCCCACATATATTTATTTTCCACCGATATATTAGAGTAAAGTACTAGTATATATAAATAAATATTGTACCAAGACCGAGAAATGGTCCATAGAGAAAAGATCACCTAATTATAAATTCTAGGAAATATTAAAATAATTTATTTAAAAAAGAAAATGATAAGAGTGAATTGATAATCAGAAAAATGATATTTTTTAATCAAATTGGCAAGAAAATCAAAGGTTAAATTAATTTCCTAAGAAGTGAGAGTGAGTTAGTATTAAGGAAATCAAAATTTGTTATATGGCATTAATTTTCGAGTGGTATGAGCGATTTAATAATTAACAAGTCAAAGTGCAGAGATATTAAAAAATCTGGTGTGACTGGCGCACAGCACACAACTTTCTCTTACCCTTCGGTAAGAGAAAGTTGTGCACCGTGCTGGTCACACCAGATTTTTTGTGTCGAGATATATTTAGTTTCCGATAGCACCTTAGTTTCAAACTTGCATTTTAAATGTTGACTGCTTGAAATAAACTATGGTTATTTTTCAAAATTTTAATCTCATATTTGGACATTTTATACACAATATAGATTCGTAAATAAATACAAAATTTCATAAGAATTGGAAAAAAAAATTTTAAATGCCTAAAAAGTTCTAAAGGGGACCCCCTTTTGAATCGAAATTAACATACAAATCCCTATAGGAAATTAACATTGTTCCTATGCGAAGATAAGGTGGAAAGGGAATTTAAAAAGAGTAGAGAGAGACGATAATGTTTGCAAGTGAGAGAGACAGAGAGAGAGTGATATATGTTTTCCCGGAAACAATTAAAGACAGAAAAATAAAATTAAAAAAAATGGGAATTTAAATAATAATTGATTTTTAATCTAATAAAAAGAAAAAGATTTAAATTCCGTTACCATGGCAACCATTTCTATCTTTCCTATGAAGAACAAGAGTAAAGTGGTCTTCAGAAGATTTCAACGGCAAAATGAGAATATACATTTTAAAGAGCATCTAAAAAATAGTTGATTTATGAATTTTAAAAAAAATCCTTGGAGGGAATTTTGAGAAAATCGAAAAAAACTGAAAAAGTACATCAGTAAAGTACTAGTACTTTTTGGCCGATTTTGTTCAAAAGCTTATTTTGAGCGTGTGGGAAGGTACCTAAGTTAAATATAAAATTTCAATCCGGTAGCTCAATTCCTTCATGCTAAAAATCTGTCCACACATACAGACGCACGCACGCACGCACGCACACACACACACACACAGACCAATTTGCGGGACCCACTTTTTTTGGACTCAGGGGACCTCAAAACATGTATATCCATCAAAATCTCGACATCGAATTTTTGACATGATCGCAATACTTTCTCTCTCTATATATTTCATATATAGGCTAAGAGAAAGTAAAAATTGGTTGCTGCTGGAAGTCCGGGCAGAAGGACAAATGACGAGGCTGACGTCAGGCGGTGTGGAAATTTTACTATAAAAAGCAGGGCAATGAGAACTCGTGAGCTCCATTTTTACAAAGTGCCTTTAACACAGCTCAAAACATAAACCAATCAAGAGCTCAACATTTTAACACAAATAATTAAATCAAATATAATAATTAAAACAAATTCATTAAAAAATAATCCAATTCATAAAAACAAAATAAAATAAATAATATTTAAAATAAACAAAGAAAGAAGAAACGAAGAAAAGAAGAAAGAAAAAAATACAACAATTAACAACAATTACAAAAAATCAAACAATTAAAAACACATCAATAAAATCAACAATCAAAGAATCTGCGAGTTGACTTCCTACACCGAGTCTGACATCCTGATGATCGACATTTCGGTCTACAAGGAAGCTGCCTTCGTCGAGCCAAACTACAACCTCGTCGCCGAAGACAACGACCCAGACTCAACCAAACATCTCTATACAGATAAGCGCTAATATAATATACTAATAATATAATAATAATATACTAGTACTCTTTGGCCGATTTTGATTAAAAGCTTATTTTGTCGGTCCCGGGGGGGGGGGGGGGGGGGGTGTTTAACTTAAATATAAAATTTCAGCCTCATAGCTCAATTCCTTCTTGCTTAAAATTGAATACACACAGACAGACAGGCAGACAGACCATGTCGCGAAAACCACTTTTTTTGATTCAGGGGACTTCAAAACGTGAAGATCCATCAAAATCTCGACATCGAATTTTTGACATGAATCCAATACTTTCTCTCTCTATATATTAACATATATATAGAGGTAAGAGAAAGTAATACAGTTGTACAAACCATATTGTAAATAAGTACAAATTTCCGAAATAAAATGCAAATATTCTCCCTACCTAACTAATCATCGCGAACGTGTACCGAGTATCGATACGAGTATTTTTGATATCTACTTGGTACTCGATTCCAAAAGTACTTGGTATCGAAAGAAAAGTATTGTTTCAACCCTAGTCGCTATAAATGTATTTTAATAAATTTTTGATCTTCTTTCTTCGCCTTAATCCCGCGGTGCGGGGTCGGAGGTTCATGGGTTTTTGCGACAGAGAAGGAATAGAACAGACCGGCCCGTCGCACGGTTGAAAATATAGAAGGAAAGAGACTGACAATGCAAAAAAAAGTACTGTCAGTCCCAGCTAGGGCAGCTCGTGGTCGCCATCCACGTACCCACAAGATGTGGGCCCCTGAGCTTATTTTAATAAATTTTTGATCATAATATGAAAATCCCACTTTAATATAAATAATAATAAGATTTAATATTATTAAATTGAAATATTTTTAGAGAGCTTTTCATTAGCATTCACTGACAATTCAGAGAATACTTAAATGAAATAAAAGTAAATATATACCAATATTAAAAATATTATTAGTAAGAGAGAATATAATGTTTTTATTTTAAATTATTAAACATAAATAAACATTTTTTTCATTAACTCACTAATAAGAATACATAATTTTCCTTTCATTTGTAATATCTTCATACATTATTCTTCTATCCTCGCCTTATTCCCGCGGTACGGGGTCGGCGGACTTCACTCTTTCCACCCTATTTGTTTTTGCGACCGGGAAGGATAGAACAGGCCGGCCCGTCGCACGGATCTGGCGCCTGTGGAAAATATAGAAGAAAGAGAACAGAAGGACTGCCTGTCCCAGCTCGGGTAGTTCGTAGTCAAGATGTAGGCCCCTGAGCGAAATATCTTCATACATTCAAAATTAAAAAAAAATCTGATGTGATTCTCGACATCGAATTTTTGACATGAATCCACTATATATGTAAGAGAAAGTAAAAATTTGGTGTTTTTAAAAATCTTTTTTATTGAAGTGAAAATTGTTTACGCACGGTAGAGCAACCATTCATGTCCTTCAAAACATGAAAAGCTGCATCCCCTCCACTCCAGTTGAATTGGCGAACGTTCGCTCATATGCAAATTTGAATTTTCTTGCTCAATGACGTCACTCAGAAGAAGAAAACGAGGCTGACCTGACTCAACACATTCATCCCTAATCAATAAAAAAAATTCAATAGATTTTGAATTGATCTGGCCTATCGTGAAAAATTTACAAGTTTGTGTTTTTTTTTTTTTAGTGTCCCTTTTCAAATCAGGTGCATACCTATTATAATGTCAAACAGAGTGTTAAAATCGCTTTTAACTTGTTAAGAGTTCATCGACCTGTCATCTTCCTCTTCCTCTCTTTAAAAGAAATATTCGAGTTGCCTTTTTTAACGAAGCATATTATTTTTTTTTTTTTTTGAATATAACATATTACAAAAATTTCTGGAATTCTAAAGGAATTTTATGCTATTATATATTTCTTAAATTAGAACAGAATTCTAAATTATTTTGAACTTATATTTCTTATCTCTAAGAACGTTATAGTTTCAAAATTGCGTATAGAATTTTGATGAAACGCACACAAGCTTAAAGACTCACGCCATTCTGCAATCATTTCTCCTTTTTTTTCAAATCTTGTTTTTATTTAATTTATTAATCATGATGGATTAGGTTATTTACAAATTAAAGAATGGAAATTTAATTTAATACAAATTTATTTAAGGAAAAATTAGCAATCGAACACCTCATCAGGTCTATTATCTAAAAACAGACGTTAAAATTTAAAATAAACAAATGGGTGTTAAAAAATAATGTAAAAATAATCAGCGTTAAAAAATGCCATTGTCTAAATTAAAATTAAATATACAAATAAAGAATTATATATATCATGTGTTGGTCCATGAGGTAATTATGAAAAACATATAACCAAGTATTTATTAATTTTAATTCGCTTATTTAAATTAATAAATACTTGGTTATATGTTTTTAAATATACAAATTAAACACTAGGTTAATTTGTATATTTAATTTCAATTTACAAAATGTTTCAACGAGAACCAACGGTCGAAATTTAAAAAAAAAAAAAAAAAAAAGCCATTGTCTAAATAAAGTTTTAACAGCGACGTTAACATGTTGCTTTTATTTCAAAGCTATCAAAATCATATCCTTACTTTTTAGGTTAAAGACGCCATTTTTATTTTAAACACGACGTTAAAATATTAAAGTCACTCCCTAGACATGGCATTAATTTTTAACACCATTTACTAAATGTTAACTCTTTGAATCTAAAGTTTTTGTTTACAGAATAGCTATTTGAGGCGAGGAAGTGATTTTGAATAGCATTTTTTAACGCTGATTGTTTTTACTTTACTTTTTAACACCTATTTGTTTATTTTAAATTTTAACGTCTGTTTTTAGAGAATAGACCTGCATATGTGGTTTAATTTGTGTGGAAATTATTTCTCTAAGGATTCATTATAAAATCATTTTTATAACGAATTGTGGCTGTTATACAATTGGATTAATGATACAAAAAGAGGATGCAGCCAATAATAAAAAGCATCTATTTTGTTAACACTCTTTATTTCGGAACGTTTCGGCTATGATCAACAAAGCCATCTTCAGCCCTCCAAGCTAGAAATATATACATACATTCATTAAATAATTGTTTTGTTAATAAATGGTCATAATAGTACAATTATATACTCACAGTATATTTTATATTATTAACATACAAAACAGATGTAGTCAAATTAGTTATAATACACATGTACTGTATTATAACTATTATATTTTTGATGTCATTCATTGACATTTAATGCGAAAGGCTTCAATGAATGACATCAAATATATACAGAATAAAACAATGCATCACAAACCCGTGAATTGTGTTTTTATATTGTTAATTAAAAAAATACGTCCATCTGTATTTCATTAACTATCGATTGTCCTGAGGAAGGACCCGATTTGCGTCCGAAACGTCGGCAATCGTAATAAAATTAGATAAAAATTGATTAAATTTCTGTCTGATTTCTTTCCTGGCTGCCATCCTACTCATATCTGCTAATAGTTCAGCAGCCATCATCTAAATATTATAAAATTTCAATCTCTAAAATCTTTACGCACACACAGACACACATACAGACAGACAGACCAATATGTGGGACCCACGTTTTTGGACCTCAAAACATGTATTTTCATCAAATTCTCGACATCGAATTTGTGACATGATCGCAATGCTTTCTTTCTTTATATATTTCATTAAGAGAAAGTCAAAATAGGAGGGAAAAAAATGGCTTCGAAACAAGGGCGGATCCAGAGGTCTTTCTCGGGAGGGGGGGGGGGGGGTAATCTGGTGTGACTCGTCGCACAGCACATAATTTTTTCTTAATTTCGGTAATTTAAAGGCGCATTCTGTACTTGTTTGCCAGAATATAAATACAAATCAAATTTTTAAGTATTATTTTTAAAATTTTTCATTAAAATTACATTTTTTTTTTTTTTTTTTTTTTTCGAAAAAAGTATTTTTTTCAAATCTCGGGGGGGGGGGGGGTAATTACCCCCATTACCTCCCCCCCCTTTGTATCCGCCCTTGCTTCGAAATCGCGAAAGAATAAAAACTTACTTTCTCTTACCCATATATGTGTGTTTATATAAAGAGAAAGTTTTGGAATTATTTCAAAAATTCGATGTCGAGATTTGGAACTACAAGTTTTGAGGTCGCCTGAGTCCAAAAAAATCGTTCCCCCATGATCTCTCTGTCTGTGTTCAATTCTAAGCACGAAGTAATTGAGCTACGGGGCTGAAATTTTACATTTAAGTTAGGTACCCTTCTGAGAAGTTATATAGGTAAGAGTAAGTAAAAAGTTGGCAAGTTTTATAATGTTTTAAATGTATACTAAATTAAAGTTATAAAGTTTTAAAATTAAAAATAAAGTTTTTAAAACTCCCGTTTGCGGTGAGAAATCCGCAGGCGAGTTTTTGCATTCCCAAACAAAACTGACCGATCAAAAAGATTTTGGACATAGGAATCACGTTCATAAAAAAAAGAAAACAATTTTATAAATATACCCAACTCTTTAGAATAAAATATTCAATATATATGTAGAAAAGGGAATAAATTTTATAACGATGTCAAAAACCTAGCATCCTGATCAAATCAAAAGACAAAGACGTAGCTCAACCGTGACGAATTCATTATTTTTTTTTGTTTGTAATTTTAATAATAAAAAAAAAAAAAAAAAAAAAAAAAAACAACCTCCAGATTGACTTGATGTATAAATGGAAGAACAAACATCTCCGTTTGTTGATTTTAAACCAAGTTAAGTCATGTTTAACGTTCGTCATAGGAAATAATTAAAGCTAATTATTCCTTAGACTTCAAAACGATCCCAGGGCTTATCAGAAGACTTAATGAGAGCCTGTTAAGTTATGTTTAAGGTCACAAAAGAGCGCCTTTTCGTATAAAACTTTTCAAATTAATGATCTTTTTTCAATCTTTTGAAATATTTTTAATTTTATTAAAATAGAATAAAAAAAATTTAGATAAATTATTATGTGATAAAGAAAAAAAATTAATGTGTTTTTAAATTAAAAACTTTGCTCGACATTCTTATGAACTACAAAAATTTGAAGTCATCCTTCTAAGAGTTTTCACTTCTAGTGAACTAGCAAACTTATCCGATAGATAGCAAATCATCGATATAGTAAACAAGAACACGCTTAACCTTCGAGTTAAAAAAATGAGTTTTTTCACATTATATCAGTCAAAAATACCATGTTAGAGAAAAGAACTCTAAATCTTAGAGAGACCAAGTGCATTTAAGCTATACAACCAACTCAAAGATGCATGAATATTTGCTCAAAAAATCTTCAAATGTCTTAATTCTTCTTCTTCTTTCTTTGTCTTTATTATTCACGCGATGCGGGGTCGGCGGTAAAGGGGCTGGCGGAATGAGGAAAGAAATAGCACAGGCCGGCCCGCCGCACGGTCTGACGCCTGTTGAAAATCTAGAAGGAAGTGGCAGACATGTAAAGAATAGGACTGCCAGTCCCAGCTCGGGTAGCTCGTGGTCGCCATCCACGTACCCACAAGATGTGGGCCCCTGAGCAACTCAAATGTCTTAATTAATTAATTAATTAATTATGCGAGTTTTTAATTATATTATTATTTATTAAAAATATAAATCCTGTACAACATTTCGACTGTTTATTCTGCAGTCGTTTTCAAGTACCGTACACTTGCTCCGACTCAAGTGAACTAATCTCTAAGAGACCGTTACGTGCATTTTATATGCAACGTCGTCCGCGCCATCTACAGTCATTCCCATGAAGTTAGACACAATCATCAAAGCAAATGTTTACAAAAATAATAAATAATAATACAAACCACAAAAGATTTAATAATCACATTCGTGATAATTATCTTATCAAAAAAACATTTAAAAAAATAAATTAATATCTTCTCTCTAATCACGTCTCTAAGCGCTCTAGGAAGGGATACTTTTAGCTGATACAGTTAGTGACTTTGTGAAGTTAACAACTTCATAAAGGCATCATTTATAAAAATCCTTAAAAATTAAAATTAATTAAAATAAATATTAAAAATTAAAATAAATTTAAAACTAATTAATTAAAAAAAAAATAAATAAATAAACAAGACATCTTCCTAATTTCAATTAAGGGGTGAATTTACCTTTATTTAATTTAGTTAAGCCTTATACCGAACTTAAGTCTTAGCTAGCTAACTAAGATTTGAACTCTTATTTAATCATATGATTAGCTTAACTAGATGGGAAAACATTCGAAAGTCCTAGTCAACTAGCTTATCCCAGGGATAGCTAGTTAATTAGATCTGAAACAACCGGCCCTAAACATTTTTGTCTACGAGCAAATACATACTAATATTTATGAATTTGATCTCAAAAAGATTGCGGAATTGTTTTATATAATTACCGTATCTCCGGCCAGGTTCAATCGGTGGCTTTAGAGGAGGAAGGGCGAGGTTGGACAATAGGTGGAGCGAAATGTATCATTTTTTCACTTTTTTTTTTTAATCGGAAATGCTTCTGTACGCAAATGTTTTTACATATTTTATATTATACCTTTAACCTAAATTTTTTATGCAAGTCGGATGCTACGCGTATTTTAAAGTGCTTCGAAAATTTTAAAATATTACTAAAATTATTTTTTCATTTTGTTGTTTAATGTGTTTATTTATAATAATAAGTCTATTAACGTTGCCTAAAAAAAAACTTACATCTCAAATTATATATTTTCATGAGCCTAATTTTTTTTTCTAATCTCTTTTTCTACTTCTTCTGTCCTCGCTTTATTCCCGCGATCCGCTATCGGCGGACCTCACTTTTTCCCTCCAAACCTATCATATGTTATTGCGACCGGAAGAAATAGGACAGGCCGGCCCGTCGCATGGTCCGACTCCTGTTGAAAAGAGGAAGGAAAAGACAGACATACAAAGAACAGAAAGACTGACTGTCCCAGCTCGGGCAGCTCGTGGTCGCTAACCACGTACCCACAAGACATGGGCCCCTGAGCAAATTTTTTTTTTCTAATCTGTTACTTCTTAAAATTTACCAGAGATATCCTTTTTTTTTATAAAAATGATTTAAGAAGAAAACATTTTTTGAAATCTTATTGAGGGGTAAAGGGTTAGGTGACCGTGAGTAAGTGGAAAGTACACCAATGCCCCGATGAGGCAGGAGATCCTGGGTTCGATTCCCGAGGACCCGCCATCAATATTTAATTAATGTGTTTATTAAAGCTTTTGTGGTTTGAAATATTATTATTAGGAGAATTTTAATTATAGATCACATTTTTGTATTAAATATTTATTAAAAATATATAAATACTGTACAACGTTTCGACTGCTTATTCACAGTACTTGATAACGGCTGCAGAATAAGCAGTCGAAACGTTGTACAGTATTTATATATTTTTAATAATTAATACAAAAATGTGGTCTATAATTAAAATTCTCCTAATAATAATATTTAATTAGTTAAATAATAAAAAAGTAAATTTCTCTCTCGGAGTGGAAAAGTCGAGCAATAAGATGAAATCTTTATTGGCAAATTGATATTTTATTTTTCAATTGAAACTCTTCTCTTAATCTGTTCTGTCTTATAAATATCGAAGAAATGATAAATTGCCATTTCATACAGTTAATAAATAATTGAAAAAATTATAAATAATGCTCTTGAGCAATTTATACAATATAATTTTATTATTGATAAATTACGTAATTTGTTTTAGATTTACAAAAAATCTTTTCAAAGATTTTGAATGGGCTCTAACAAATCAATAGGTCACATCTCATCTCTTCATTTAATTGTATCCGTTTTTTTTAAAGAATCATTTCAATCGATAAATTGGATCGTGTCATAAATTTTTTTTTTATTAATGACTTAAAGTTTGGACAATTTTAAGGGACCCGTATTTTTTATTTTGATTTATTTTACTGGTTGACGGTCACCTATGCTGACCAAATAATGCATATGCTGAGGACATATAAAGAAAATAAATAAATTGATTTATTAATTAAATATTTAACTTTGAAAAGTAAAACTATGTCCCGCCGACTTTTAAACGCAGTCAGACATCTGACGTCACATGTCATATCCAATCCGTTACTTCCATTCAGTTTTGAAATACACATTATAAAGAAATAAATATTTTAAAATAATACTGTGGTTTATTATTTGCCATTTAGTATTAAAGACGAATAAATAAATCAAATTATTTATTTTAAAATATCTTTATTTAAATACAAGATTTAAGAGATTAAGTTATAAAGTTATCATCTCCTCTTATACTTTTCAAGTTTAAACATTACTGAAAACGTTTTTAAATATTGTACAGTCCCTCAGTGTACTATTGACACCAGAAAAAACATTATGGAGTTTTTGTTGAAAAGCTTAGAGAACCTCAGTTGCGTCATTTCAACTTTTTCTTGGGGCCCCCTTCAAAATTAGGACAGAACTTCAAAATTCACATTCTGCTCCCACCATTTTTCAAATAGTTATAGAAAAATAAATAAAAACTCTCCATTGTCTGTCTGTCTATTGAAATAATTTATTAAAGTGTATATTTCTTTATCTTAAATTCTCTCCTAAGACATTTTTGTCGCCATGTTCAACCCCTTCAGAGATTTTCAATTTATTTATTAAAATACTACTTCTGCCAGGTTATCAAAAAGTTATAAATTTGTTTATTAAAGCTTTCGTGGTTTGTATTATTATTATTATTATGGGAATTTTCAATTATAGACCAGATTTTGTTCTTAATTTATTAAAAATATACTGTACAACGTTTCGACTGCTTATTCTGCAGTCATTATCAAGTACTGTGCACTTATTCCTAGATTTCCGAGTCGCAGAATAAGCAGTCGAAACTTTGTACAGTATTTATATTTTTAATAAATACATAATACAAAATCTGGTCTATAATTAAAAATTCCCATAATAGTTAAAAATTTTTTATACAATTTTAAAAGAAATATTAATTTAATATCTGAGGTATGTAAACATTAAGAAATATTTATTGTCATGATGTGGAAATAGAACAACAATTTGTAAAGCTGAGATTATTTTTTTTCATTAAAAAAAAAAAGTTAAATATAGTCTGCTCTTGAGGAGTTTGTTGGTTTATTCTCGGATATTTAGGGTTGGGGCTTTTACATACATAGAGTTCTTTATGTTTTTTTTTTCCAAGATCCTCATTAATTAAATTATCTGAATAGACCAAAGGAAAAAAGATTTAAATTTTGAGCTGCTTGAAATATCTTTAATTCTCCACATAGAAATTTTTTTTTCTCTTAACGTTGTTCTATTTTATTTCAGTTGAGGAATTTTTATCTGTGTGATTTTTGAAAAGCTATTTGTACAAATTGTATCGTTTATACATTTTTAGGAAAGAAAGAAAAAGATTCTATCTTTGGCATTAATATTTTGGCTTAAAAATATTTAGAGTAGTTCTTAAACTTTTTTTTTTTACGTAAATAACAGCCCCCGCCGCCGGGGCGGGGGGGGGGCCGGGGCCGCGCGCCGCCGGGGCCGGGCGGGGGGGGGGGGCGGGGGGGGCGGGGGGCGGCCCAACCGCCCCCCCGGGCCGGCGGAAGCAAAAGGGGAAAAAAAGGAAAAAGACACGAAAAAAAAAAAAAAAAAAAAAAAAATTTTCAGAGGGGGGAGAAAAAAAAATTTTCCTAACCAAAAAAAAAAGAAAAATAGTTAAAGGGAGGAAAAAAAAAAAAAAAAAAAAAAAAAAAAAAAAAAAAAAATTTTTATAAAAAAAAAAAATTTTGGTTTGGGGTTAAGGTTTGGGCCGAACCAAAGGTGGGGGCCGAATATTCGGTTTCGGTTTCGGTTTCGGCTGAAATTGTTCGCGCCCTATAATAACAAATCAGTTGCGTTATATCGCTCATTTGCTGTAAGAGTGGCATAACTCGAAATTTCTATTTTTTCAGGAGATTCAAAAAACAAAATAAAATTTTAATACATTTATATAGAAATTCTAATTAAAAATGGTAGCTATACAAATTAATTCTTTTTTTTTAAATATGACTAGTACACCTTACATAAAAGCTTCTTTTTAACTGAAATGTTACAGTTTTGAAATCAACAAAGAAGTTTTAAGAAAATTTACGATTTAAAAAAATTAGATATTTGGCGGCGGATATGAAAAGCTCAGATATGTCACTTTGTTATCCTTACATAAGGGGGATTTTTGAATTATGACGATATTGCACCAAATGAGCTACATGTCCAAGTCGTATTTTCACAATGTTGTCTCAAAAAAAAAAGTAAAAATAAAAACGGTCGTACATACCTATAAACTATTCTAATAATTATTCTATTAACGATTAAAGTATTTATTATTAACTGATAGTATTAAAATGAAATATTTATTTATTTTACACCCGCTCAAAAGAATTTCTTTCATTACTCCTAAGAAAGAGCTTAGGAATGCCTAATCTCCTTTAAATTAAAGGCGTCTTTGTTGGCCCTTTTCCCTTAAGGGTTCACTACGCCTCTGATGTTGATAAGCATGTGCCTAGCTGAGAAATTCAATTTAATATTTTTCTATACATTTAGGAATTTTCTCTCAGGGCTATTTAAAAATTATTACATTTGGTACCGAGATTCTGCGGATTTTTTGAGCTTCTCAAAATAAGACCATGCAAGGGAAGTTATTAAATATGAAGGTGAGAGGAGCAATTAATCGAAAAATCACTCAGTGAATGGGTCATTTGGGTTGTTTTTCTTTCAAACAACTAAACACCAACTAATTTCTGGATAATTAAAGCTAGGACCTCTAACAGAGAGATTTCTACCTCTTAAAATTTCTAAAGGAATTATTTTAATTATTAAAATCAGGTTCTTATTTATTTATTACAGAAAAGTGGCCATTCCAAAGGAAAAAAAAATATCCCAATGAAGGAATGGCACTACATAAAGGAATAACATTTTAAAAAAATTATATTTTGAATTTAAATATAATTATATAATAATGTTTAATGGCTGGAAATGTATTGAGGAAGGATATAAATGCAGGCAGCCAAGAAATAAAAACGCTCTCGATTCCCTTTGAATGTCCAGACGTTTCGGGAATTCGCCCATCCTCAGTGAACTATTCTAGTGGGAGAGAGTGCTCCTTTGGTATACATAGTTGTTGTTAGGTCCTACTACCACATTACTTGATTGTATCTTGACTATGAAAATAGCAAAAAAATTTTAACAACAAAAAACTCATTTATCATCATATTGTTACATTAAATAGAATACGTAGTAGGACCTAACAACAACTATGTATACCAAAGGAGACTTAACTCTCTCCCACTAGAATAGTTCACTGAGGATGGGCGAATAAATTTTGCCCGAAACGCTGGACATTCAAAGGGAATCGAGAGCGTTTTTATTTCTTGGCTGCCTGCATTTATATCCTTCCTTAAATATAATTAGTCCCTACAGCAAAAAACAAAAATAAAATAAAACAAAACAAAAGTAAATACAATATAATTAAAATACTTATTTCCAGGGGCGTACCGAGGCAGTTGGGGGCCTGGGGCGGTACTAGAAAAGGGAGCCTTATATTGAATTTTTTTTTTTTTGGGGGGGTGCTCAACTTTAAATATCCTTCTCCTCCATACACAAAAATATTTTTAAAATACCGTATATCCCTGAACCCCAAGGGCTCCGGGGCCTCTCAAAGAGAAATTTTCATTAAATTTTGTTTTTACTTGAGCCCGGGGCCTCTCGAAGGGAAATTTTCATTAAATTTTGTTTTTGCTTGAGCCCCAAGGGCCCCGGGCCTCTCAAAGAGAAATTTTCATTAAATTTTCTTTTTTTTTTATTAAATTTTCCCAAGGGCCCCGGGGCCTCTCAAAGGGAAATTTTCATTAAATTTTTTTTTTTTATCTAAATTTTCCCATTTTTACTTGAGCCCTGAGGGCCCCGGGGCCTCAAAGGGAAATTTTCCCATTTTTACTTGAGCCCGGGGCCTCTCGAAGGGAAATTTTCATTAAATTTTGTTTTTGCTTGAGCCCTGAGGGCCCCGGGGCCTCTCAAAGGGAAATTTTCATTAAATTTTGTTTTTACTTGAGCCCTGAGGGCCCCGGGGCCTCTCAAAGGGAAATTTTCATTAAATTTTGTTTTTACTTGAGCCCTGAGGGCCCCGGGGCCTCTCAAAGGGAAATTTTTATTAAATTTTTTTTTTTTATAAATATATGGGGGCCTATTCCGGCTCGGGGCCTGGGGCGGACCGCCCCCCTCGCCCCCCCCCCTCGGTACGCCACTGCTTATTTCTCTAACAATCAAAATTATAAAGAAAAAAAAAACATTTAACATTTTCATCAGTTTTTAAGTAATACTATATAAAATTCCCTTATTTTACAGTGGGGATTTGGGAATATTGTTAAGAGGGGGAGGAGGCGAAATTTTTGGTGTAGTAGAGACAGAGAGGCAGTGGCGGTGTAGGGGAAGGCTAATAATGCTATAAATTAACATTAATAAATAACTTTTGTATGTTTAAATGCATACGTATAAATAGACACAAATTAGGCACGTGAAATAATATTATCTTTTAATTATTAACGAATAAATGAAAATTAATTACTTCTTGAATTTAAAGTTATTACTACTTTTCAAGCAACCGTTAATATTTCTTATTGAGAATTCCCTTAAATATAATTTAAAAACAAACATTAAAAATAAAATCTTGTTTTAAAATGAATCAATATGAAATCTTAATAAAATAACACTGTAAACGTGTTTTTCCCCTCTTTTTTTTACTCCCTTTCTTGAATGCTCTCTCTAGTTATCCTCTGACATTCGGGTTTTGTTTTTTTGTTTGTCTCAACCTTTGAAATCCACTCCATTATAAAAGTCAAAAAAAAAAAAAAATTAGTCTCCCAGCTCAAAAGCCACGAGAGGAATTCGTCAATGAAAAAAGCAAAAGCAAAATAAAAGAAAAAATTTCACCCCCTCCCCATCCAGTTCTCATTATCGGGTCCCATAACGCCTTCGATGGATCAAAATTTGGATTCCATTTTGCCACTGGATTAAAAATAGATTTAAATTCAACATTCTTCAAAATAAAAGAAATTATTATTAATACTTTTGATTCTTAATCCTAAAATTTCAGAATTCAGAATATTTCTTTTAAAAAAATTCTTAAATTTTGGAAAATTTATTTAAGAAAAATAATGCGGGGTCGGCGGACCTCACTATTTCCCTCCAACCCTATCATGTGTTTTTGCGACCGGAAGAAATAGGACAGGCCGGCCCGTCGCACGGTCTAACGCCTGTTGAAAAGAGGAAGGAAGAGACAGACATACAAAGAACTGAAGGACTGCCTTTCCTAGCTCGGGCAGCTCGTGGTCGCCATCCACGTACCCACAAGATGTGGGCCCCTGAGCAAAAGCATAATTATATAAATACCAAGTAAAATTTTCTTTACGAACTTTTCTGTTAATTTTTTAAATTCTATTTTTATACAATAGGGAATTAAAATTATTACAAGTTTATGTTTATGATTGGGCAAAATTACACCCCCTGGACTCGAATCAGGGTCTGCATTTATCTTAAAATGGCTAATTCACAGTCCGATTGAAAAAACTTTATCTTTTTCAAACAAACTTCTTTCTAGTTAAAATTATTATTTTTTAAAATTATATTGTATGTTACAAAAAACAACTATTTTTCAAAAAATTTTGTATTATTTTTAATGAGGCGTGCAACCAAATTCAAATTTATAGCACAATACAATTACTTCTTTCGCCAAATGTTGTGCTTCATTATTTTAGCCCGCCTGTTGGGCCTTTGCTTAAACTATTTTTTCTCTTAAATTTTTTGCTGAATTCTTGAGGATAAGAGCTTAAACTTATTAAGCTTCTTTTAGGAAAAAATCGAGAACTTGCCCCACTGTCATATGAAAAGAACATCTTACTTTGGTAAGTCTCTAATCTCTTGAAAAATACTACATAAAAAGACAATAATTTTTTGTTATTCGAAAGGACATTTTTGTTTAAAACAGGAGTCGTTAACCTTTTTAGGACAGTGTGGCACTTTAAAAAGAATTATCTTTAGGTGGGCCGCATAGTAAAAAAAAAAAATGGAAAGTAGCTTAGAGCGGCCAGGACTACTTGAGCCCGAATGAAGAAACCGACCCTTAATGTAATTAAGGCGGGCCTTACGAAAGCTTATGGCGGCCAGATTTAAACGCTTGAAAGGGTTTGCCAACTAATCATTTAAAAAATATAAATTTTTTTTGATAATCATGCGCATTTTTTTAGTGCTATTTTACTGATTGGAAGCAGAGTATTTGCACTTTGCGATTTTAAACTTCGCAATTTGATTTATTGGACAGAACCAACCCCAAAGACCGAGTTACGCCTAACTATCAAATTTGTTAGCACATCAAAAATACACTCATTAAAATTGAAAAAAAAAAAAATTATTAATTATTTAGGTTGAATAATCGGACAACTTCTCATTATTTTGTTGAGAAAATGTCACCAATGTTTTTCAAGATGAAATCACTTTGACTTTTAAGGATTCTAATGACGTTATATTCTTGCCTCTTATTATCCCTTCAACTTTTAACAAAATTTTAATTATTCGTTCCATATTATTTCGAAATTACAGTATAAAGAAACTTTTTATTATGTTTTATAATTATTTAGCTCAACAATCACCAACACATTTTTTCAATAAAGAAAATTGATGTTTTGTAATTCAAACGAGACTATGAACAATATTTGAAATCTATTGAATCTTAATTTTCTGAATATTTTATACAATTTTTTTCATTTTTTTTCCTTATACTTTCATATTCTATGAATCGGATCGAAAGATTTTTTTTATAATGATGCTGTCATCTCACAGTCACCGTAATATAATCGATAGGGGCACCACCGGGAGTCGAACCACGGATCTCCGATTAGTATTCTACAATAAGCCGCGGTTCGAATCTCTGCGGTACCGCTTTTTCAGCTAAATATTAATATTAATTAAATGAATATTATTCGCAGACCAAAACGTTATATTTCTTATTTAAAATTACTTTCTCTGTTATTTTTTATTCCTCTGTCGTAAAATAAAGCTTTCTCTAGAGCAGCTATTGATTATGCTGGTCACTTCTCTCCTTATCACCTTAATATGGGGTTCAAACCCTCCCCCCCCCCCCCCTCAAGAAATCTCTATATATCGAAAAATGGTGTTAAAATTTTAAATATTGACAGAAAATTATAAAACATATTTTAAATTTTTTAAAAAACAATATGCAATATTTATCAAATTAGCAATATAAAATTTGACGAACATGTTTGTAAATAAAATAAGCAATTAAATAAGAATCCGGGCTTTTCTAATAAAAAATTTTCCGATGCCTTATCAATTCTAAGAGAATTCTGATTATATAGATTATTTAAAGTATCAATGACAACCACTATTCAAATTATTAAGAAAACAGCGTCATTAAGAATGTGTCATTTTATACAAAGAATCTTCTATAAAAATTATCTGAACCTTCGAATATTTCATTTCGTAAACTAACATGAAATTATGAAAAAATTTAATCTTGCTCAAAGAGGATTTAATTTAACCCCAACCTGACGCAGTGTTACGTAACGCTTTGTAGGCCATGAATACGAACTTCTCAACAGAGCGTAAAGAAGTTTTTTTTTTAATTTTTATACCAGAAATAGGCTATAAAGTTTATTAAAGTGGTTCCCAACCGGTGTGTCCTGGCACCCAGGTGCCGCGTGATTGGCTAAAGGGTGCCGCGGGATATTGAGATAAACCAAAACAAATTACCCTATACTTAAGCTAACAAAACTATTTATGTATTTTTACTAAGTGACTTTAGTAAAGTTTTTTATTATATTATGTTATAGTATACGTTACGTGTTATATAATATTTCAATGAATTTACATATTAAACTTATTTTTTTTTTAATTCAAGGAAGGGTGTTGGCAGTGTTTAATGTTATTCCCATAGGTGCCGTGAACTTCAAAAGGTTGGGAAACTCTGGTTTAGTAAATCCATTCCCATAATTGAATCATTTATTTCAGAAAGTTTAATTTTTGGCAAACAAAAACATTCTCTCTTTGATGTTAATTTTTATTTTGGTTTAAAAATATTTTCCATCAAGATTCAAAAATAGGATTTCGATTCAGATCCGAAAATCCTTGATCGGATTTGATTTAAATTCAAAAGAATCGCAATCCTGCCCATCCATGGTTATAAACTATAAATTATTTGATAAATTAATTATAATTTATTCACTGGCTTAAATATAAAATAGGCCCTATATATTATACGAGGGCAATTCGGAAAGTAACCTCCGAATCGCTGTAAAAAAAAACCCAGCATATAGAAAAAATAACATTGTGTGGTTTTATGAAACCACGATGTAAGTGAAACTTTTTTCGGATCGTATGCGTTTAACTGAAAATTTTCAGAAAATTATTCAATTAAGGGTATTAAAATCGCGTTTTTAATCTTAACTTAATAATTGGAAAATGGGAATGATAATGGGAAATCAAAAGACGCATGTTAAAAACTGAGAAAAATATTTATTTAGTATTTGAATCATTTTAAATTATTTAAAAAATTATATTTTATCAATTTAAAAATTGAAAAATTAAATCTCACAATTATTTTTTATAATTCATTATATATATTCAATTTCAACTTTCCTATTTTTGTCTTCATGGCTTGTGACGTCATAACTTGTAGCGTCACGGCCTTTGACGTCACGGCTTGTAACGCGACATGCTGATAGAGAAACGAAAAAATTTGTGTCGATCAAAATAAAGTTTCACTTTAAAAAAATGTATTTATATATCAAAGGTACAACTCTTCTCTATTTTTCAAAATGGTCTCCACTATTATTCAAAATTTGTTATAATGAATAAGCATCGAAGTGGTTGTGAGAGAAAAAATTCTCAATATCAATATTTATATGTACATATGCTGTACAATTAATGACCACCGTTATGCTATATTTTGATAGGGACTGATGATGAGACATTAAATATATCTCGAAGCGTCTCCGAGACCGATAAGCATATAAAGGCTTTTCATTTGACTGAACTGCCCTTAATTAAATCAAGTATATTCACGGGCACCCAATTCCTATTAATTTTTATTTTATATCTCACGTGTTAAATATATACTTATATATATATATATATCCCTATAGGGACGATTGGAATCATCATGGTGGATTTTGCTTTCGACCAATCAGCATCTAACTGTTAGCCCATGTTGGTCAGACTATGTTAAATACAGTGACTATGCTCAGGTGGCCAGTGTCTGTTAGAAGAATTTACAAAAGAGAATTAATAAATTGAAAAAATTTCAGATTATCTTTTTTTATTTAAAATGATAGAGCCATCATTTCTCTCCTGGTGTTTGTTCTTTATTTGGATTGAAACAAAAAATTTACTATTGTAACTGTTATATACTCAAAAAATAAAATTTGTACTTGCCTAATTAATAAATTCTCTAACAAATTAGTTTAGTAAAAAATTGATAAATTAAAAATAAAATATTTTATAATAAAATATAGATTTTAGTAGCTGCTAAAATTACTGGTTTATTTAGAACAAAAATGGAATCAACTTAATTATTTGTGTACAACATGGGCGTAGCCAGACATCCTGTTGGGGGGGCCAACCTCTCGTTAGGGCGAGAGGAGGGAGGGGGTTTGCAATTAATATTTACATAGATTATTAATTATTTATTTAAATAAAAAAAAAAAATTAAATTAATGTAGTGGATTTGGGCGTTAAAAAAAAATTTCCAATGGGAAAAATATATTTGTTTTGTTTTTTAATTTTTAGGACAAGCCAGGGGGGCAATGGCCCTCCCCTGCCTCCCCTTGGCTACGCCCATGGTGTACACTCATTAGAATTACAAATAGTCCTATACGTATATTTATTTATTTATATGTGTGTACGTATTTTTTTTGTAATTTTTGTATTAGTCTACATTTTTAATATCAGAAACATGATAGGGTGTTGCAAATATATATATATACAGTATATTTTTTGAAATTTTATTTAAAAAAAAAAAATTATGTTTATAAATTGGATTATTTTCATAAATATTTTTTTAAAGGAAATAGGAAACAAAGAAAAGAAAGGATAAATAGACAAACAGACGCACGCTTGTTAATTATTAAATAGATGTCTTATATCTATAAGTTGATCTCCTTTTCGATCTAGTGGCTTCTTGAAAATTAAAACCTACAAGTATATTTTATTAAAATTAATTCTTCTCATATGACTAAATAATATGGTAGAAGCTATTCAATTGGCCTTAAGCAGCTCCTCGTTCTTTTGATAAATATACAAGTATCAAAAACATGCTCTTATATATTTATCCACTTAATGCCGCCTCATTTTATAGTTTTTTTTTTTTTTTTTCTCTCCACTACTTCTTCGAGATATCCAATTTCACTCTCATTTGCTTGTTAAAATTGAAACATTATAAAAAAGTAGACCGCGTCGGGCGTGCGCCCAGGCAGGGGGACTTCGCCCCCTGCTTCCCCATTTATCAGTATATTACATGTTTCAACGTCATATATTTTTAAAAATCTAAGGATTGAACTATCTCTTTGATAGAAATATAATTATTATTTTTGAGATTTGCTTTTTTTTATAAGGAAGCATCATGGACAATCAAAGAAAAATTTTGTCGAGTAGATCGTGACTCTTACTGGTGAAAACCCTTGTGGTCAAGTGTGTAATTTCCCATTTCTAAACCGCAATTAAATTAGAATACAATTTATTTAACAAATTTAGCGAACCTTTCAATTTTATTAAAATTTTATGACTCCATCTCAGATAAAAACATTTTTTGTCATAAATGGTGGTTTTATTTAGCAAATTGTAATACAAAATGTGTTATTAAATACAATAAATTACAACGTTTCGGCTGGTAATTCTCCGTCATCAGGTGGCATTCACTTTGAACAATGAACACTAACTGAGGGTTAGGTGGTGATTGTTATCTACTTACATTCGTAGCCAACTTCACTTCGTTCACATGCATTGCTCACTTCACATTACTAACACAATTGAATCTACTATCAACCCGGAACTAAAAATAAAATAAAATATTCCTTTATTAGTAAAGTCATATTTAAATTTATTTTTTTTTTTTGATAATTAAAAAAAAATAAAATTATAAAGAAAAACTTTAGTAAACTTCCGCAAGTTTCAATAACATGAAAATAATAAGTAAAACTAATTAATAAAAAAATATTTAATCATTTATCCTATTCTGGAAATAGATTTTGTATTTTAATTACGGTAAATTACCATAAACGCGTTAGCGTAAATATAAATTGTGGGTTGTAGTTTGCAAGACATTTTTATTATAATTACTTTTACAATATTAATTGAATTATATATTATTTATATAAAAATTGTTCACTGGAAATTCAAATCATACTAATCCTGCACCCTCTAGCCAATGGTTGGCGACGTAATACCTACACTATATAAAACATTTTGGAAAAAAATGAATTTCTTACTCTTTTAATTTTTTTTAATTTAAAAGATTTTTTCTTTCGAAAGTAAAAATGTATCATTTTTAAAATAAAAGAAGACATATTGTCCCCCTCTGCCCCCTCCTATAGGATGCCAGGGGTGGGGGACAATGTACCCTTGCCCCCCCTCCAGTTCCGGCGCCTATGTTACCTTATTACTTTCTCTTACCCTATTTATTAAATATTTTTCTATTAATTTCATTGACATTTAATAAAATCAAAAGCAATGCATGTTATTATCACCTCCGTTTTCTTTCAGACTTTTTGTCCACATATCGCGTTGATTTATTTATTTTAATTAAAAAAAAAAAAAAATCTAAATTAATCTTGTCATCTTTAGATGTTGTATTTTTAATATTAATAAATAAGAGCCACGCTAGTGTGCAGATTTCTATTTTACAAAATATTTATATCGAATCTTGTTATACAATAGCGAGGACAGGAAGGAAATTAAAAGAAATATCGATCCTTTTTACTTCACTCAGCTATAGGTTAGGTTAGGTTAAAGTGGCTGTTCCAAGAGAACACACTTAGGCCTTTAATGCCCTTTGTGTTACGACACAATACCTAGGGGTGAGTGAGATTATCCCCCACAGGAGGAGTTAATGGAAATTTTTTTTACGGCAAGCGGGATTTGAACCCGAGTTGGTTTCTAGCTTTAAATTCGCGCTGCTTATACGATTAGCAAAAATTTTCTTTCATAAGAATATTATATTATTTTTTCATTAATTAACCCCTGACTCCAAACACGAAATCTCTACCACGGAGCTAAGGCCCAGAGGCATTTGGTATTTTTGTTTTAACAATAATACTAGAATTCAAATACTATTTTAATGATACACTTCAAATCTTTAGAAAGTTAAAAAAAAGTTTCTTTATATTATTATATATTTTCAAAATAAAAAAATATAAAAGTTTGAAATATAATTAAGGTAAACATCCCGTTTCCCGTTTAATTCAAAAAAAATAATTTCTATTGGGATTTTTAAACTTTTAAACTAATATTTATATATTATCAAGTACAAAATTAAATGGTATAGCACCTACATCTTAATTCATAAACTTATGTATATTAACATATTAATTCAAATTAAAAAGACTTGTCTAAGAGGTGAAATCCTGAAAAGTAAAGCTAACAAAGGGTTTGATGCATAATAATTTATAAAATTAACAAATAAGGAAATAAATATTCAAAAGTTAAAACAAACCAAGCATTTATTTACATTTTATTTTGAGCTCACTTTCTTTAAAATTTATATATATTATAATTATTAAAATTCATTTTTTATAACAGTTATAACTAGTTTAAATTTCCTTTCTCCTTTTTTAACAGGCTAATTAGATGGTAATTATTAAGATGACTTTATCGTCGCAAAATTAATTTTAAACATATAATACTGTTGTGTGCAAAATAGTCAAGAAAAATAAATGAATTGCTAAGCTGCTGGTAGAAATAAAAAATTAATTTGTTCAGTTACGTATATTTCGGATGTATTAATTGATGTATTCAGCAACTGAAAATCAAACTATTAAATTGTAAGTCATGAGCAATATAAAATATAATATGAGTATGTTTAATTTTTGCTGAGCCAAACGTTCCATGGCCCGAACCCAGGACCTCCAGCGTATAGAGATTGACGGAAATACACGTTTTGAGATCTCGTGAGTCCAAAAAAGTGGGTCCCGCAAATTGGTCCGACCCAATTCTAAGCATGAAGGAAATGAGATATGAAGCTGAAATTTTATATTTATGTTAAGTACCCTCCCGGACAGTTAAAATAAATTTTTTAACAAAATCGGCCAAAGAGTACTAGTACTTTACTGAAGTACTTTTTCAGTTTTTTCGATTTTCTCAAAATTGGCTCACACTATTTTGATTAAAATTCATAAATCATGCTTTTTATATAAGTATATTCTCATTGTTTGAAGCCCACTTTACTCATAAGAAAGATAAGAGAAATGGTTGTGAGCATTCGTAGCTCAGCGCCATTTATGAAACGCAAGTGGTTAAGGTGATATGGGAACAAAAAAATCTGATGTGCGTTAAGTCACACCAGATTTTTATTTTTTAATTGTAATTGCAATTGTTGAGAGATTTGAGGGTTTGTCCAGTTCTTTAATAATCGTCCCTAAAGTGGCGTCCTTTTTATTGCTCCCATTTTCTGGCATTATTAAATTTTCAAA
>JAKCPI010012246.1:0-64618 GCA_023213315.1 Euborellia annulipes | reverse complement strand
AAATGATTGGCTTAATTCAAATACCAGCATTCTTTTTTTTTTTTTTTTATAACTTCCAAAAAGAATATTATAATTTAATAATGTTTATTAATTAAATTTTAAATAAAAAAATGGCGATTCATTCGACAACATTTCACTTTAATGAAAAATATACTTTTTTTTACCATACATTTAAATGCAAGTGTTATACTGTATATCATCTTGTGCAAAATAAATAGTCGGACTAAGCCGAGCACACAACTTTGCCCATCCACTTTTTTTTTTTTTTTTTTTTTTTTTTAAACATTCACACTTTTTTTCTCATTCACACTCACATGCACCCACACAATCTTTTCGGCAACCCTAGGCCATTTAAGACTTTGACGATAACCGTTATATAAACATTGGGGTCCAGGCATACTTATTTAAGCCATTTGGTAACCAAATGGCTTAAATAAAATCATCCGACTGCCTGGGATCCGAACCCTCGACCCTTGGTATACAAGGTGGCGCGCTACTAACTTCGCCAAGCCCGAGGGCCCCATCCACTTATAAACATGAGAAAATATTTACATTTTGTTACCATGGCAACCATTTATCCTCCTATGAAGTACAAGAGTAAAGTGTGCTTCAAACAATTTTTGAGAACACTAAGAGAATATACGTTTTAAAGAACATCTAATTTTTGAATTTTAATAAATATTGAGGAAGGATATAAATGCAGGCAGCCAAGAAATAAAAACGCTCTCGATTCCCTTTGAATGTCCAGACGTTTCGGGCAAAATTTATTCGCCCATCCTCAGTGAACTATTCTAATGGGTGAGTAATGTCACATTACTTGATTGTATCTTGACTATGAAAATAGCAAAAGTTTTAATAACAAAAAACTCATTTATCATCATATGGTTACATTAAATAGAATACGTAGTAGAACCTAACAACCACTATGTATACCAAAGGAGACTTAACTCTCTCCCACTAGAATCGTTCACTGAGGATGGGCGAATAAATTTTGCCCGAAACGTCTGGACATTCAAAGGGAATCGAGAGCGTTTTTATTTCTTGGCTGCCTGCATTTATATCCTTCCTCAATATATTTCCAGCCATTAAACATTATTGTTTAATAAATATTGTTAGAGCGAATTTTGAGAAAATAGAAAAAAGCTGAAAAAGTGCATCAGTAAAGTACTAGTAATTTTTAGCCGATTTTGTTCAAAAGCTTCATGTCACGAGTCAGGACGGTACCTAAATTAAATATAAAATTTCAAACTCGCAGCTCTTTTCGTTCTTGAGATTCAGACCATGTCGCGAAAACGACTTTTTTGGATTCAGGGGACCTGAAAACGTGTATATCCTTCAAACTGACATGAATCCAATACATTCTATATATAACCTATAATACATATCGACGGTCTCACATTGTCAGTAGAAAAGTGTCTAACTCCATTCAATTTTTTCGAAAAATAATTTTTTTATATATTCTGTTGAAAAAAATCGTTCTCCTTATGCCCTGAACTGGGTAAGAGCATAATTCAAATATTTCAGTTCGAAAAGTTTCCGCACGAAGTGTTTTACAGTGGCTGTAACAATGACAATGAAATGTTTTTTGGCTCTCCTGAAAAATAAACAAAAATGGAGTTAGGCACTTTGCTAATTAGAACGACGATATATATATAAAGAAAGTAAATATATTTTGGAAATGGGGCTCAAAGACAAAAAAAAAAAAAATTGTTTTTTTTTTTTATATTTAAAATAAAATCTTCAAAAAATTCTCTAGGGCAAACAAAAAGTCGTAACGAGATGAGATTTTTCCCACTCTCAGGAAATTCATTTAAAAAAAATATATATTCTTAGCGAATTAAGGGAAATATGAGTTCAAAAAATAATTTGAGATATAAGTTAAACGAAAAGACAGGGTTTTAATAGAAGTGAAAAATGTCTATTGGATGAAAGAAGATGTACAGTGAGGGACAATATTAAATCCCACCCAGAGGTCCACCTGGCTTTAGAGCTCTGCGCGTCGGCGTCCCAAATTAAATTATGGTTTCTAATTTTAATAAAGTTTATAGAATTGCAGGGGGGAATGTCCATTTTAAGGCAACGAAATAGACAGACCTACTATATGGTTGCGTACTCTGCAGGGATCTAAGCATAGGCGCCGGAACGGGGGGAAGGGTACATTGCCCCCCCCCTGGTATCCTATAGGGGGGGGTCAATATGTCTTCATTTATTTTTAAAAATGATATATTTTTAAAAGAGTAAGAAATTCATTTTTTTCCAAATTTTTTCCAAAAATTTTTGATAAAATCACTACCAAATTTTTTAAAATTTTAATTTTATTAAAATTGTGATTTTATTAAAAATTTTTAAAGTTTTATAGTAGATTTGTTTTTGTTTTATACTATTTGAACATATTAAATTATTTTAATTTTCTAAAAAAAAATTTTTGCTTCCCCTGATTCAAATTCGTTTCCGGCACCCCTGGCTCTAAGGCCAGGTATATAATATTGCACCTCACTGTACAGCTAAGAGAATAAAAAATGTTCTTAATTCTTTTAGTCAACGTTTCGGACACCAATCACGTCTTTCTTCGAGACCAAATCTATGTAACAAGGAGGACGCGATTGGTGTCGGAAACTTTAGTATCTAAAAATGCCAAATCTAAAAATTAAATAATTTTTAATTCTTTTCTCAAACTTTATTCATCAGGAACACCCAGTAGGTTTAAAAAAAAAAAAAAAAAAAAAACAAAGTTAATAAAGCAAGCAAACAAACGATCGTGCAGATCGTCTGTCTCTAGGTCAGTGGTTTGTTTCTAGAATTCAATTAATTTTCCAATAAATAAATTAGACGCCGCCAAAGAAAAGGGGAAACACGAGAAACAACCCTTAACGATTAATGAGGGCCCTCCTTTGGAAATTAGATTAGAGGAGGGGGGGGGGGGGGGTGGCGTAGCGTGCCTTCTCCTCTCCGCTTTTTTTTTTTATTTATGAATTCTAAAACTTTATTTTTTTTTTCGTAGTAGGCGGTCAAAATAAAATTTTAATTATATATGATTGCTACCAAATATTTTCTAATTGTTTATATTGAAAAAAAAAAAGTTTAGTTTTAGGGAAAGAAAAGAAAAAGATGAATAATGAAGAAAAAAAAAATTGTAGGGTGATTAATTATCAGAACGATGACCAAACTTGTAATTTAATATAATTTTAACATCTTTAATCATTTTTTTTTTTTTTTTTTTTTAATTATTAATCAATACAAAATTCTTTTATTTTTCAAATGGTATTTGCAGCCTTTAAAAAAAAATTAATTAAAATTTAATATATAACATATATCTTTAATTATAGAATAATAATTGTGAGATTTAATTTATTTTTTTTTATTTGTAATTACGGAAAACAAATTGACCGATTTTTATGGGCTATTTTTCCATTATTCTTTTAAAATCTTTATTTAAAATAATTTAATTTGACGGAATAAGAACTGAATTAAAAATCAAAAGTTTTGAAAGGCACTGGTGGTTATTTAGGGTAGTTGAAATCATTTCATTTGTTTTTTTTTTTAAATTTTTTTTTTCCTAGGGAAACCATTTCATTTGTTCAAATCAGGTTTTAAAGATTTGAAAGGAGCCTAATTAAAAAGGGTATTGAAAGGCGAGTTCTATTGCTGATGGTGCAGCTAGTCATCAATATTTACTACAAGTGGAAATGCCCGCTTTCGGCGAGCAAATGCAAAATTTTATTAAGTTTTAAATTTCCCTCTTTGACTCAACTTCCTTTTATTCTGGCCCTGATAGGCACATACACACAGGGACAGGAAGTCAGCCGCTAGCGCCTTATATTATAGTATGATAATTAATAACTCCTATAATGATATTTGATAAATTATTATAAATGACATTGCTTTTTTCTCCCCATTTGGGGATTTTGGGCGAGATTTTACCTAGAATATTCATTACGCCTTCTATAAGAGTGAAAAACTGAAAATCCAACGGGAGGTTGATAAAACAGACCAACAGATGGATACTCTACAATTATATATATAACAATACTGTATATAAATTATATATAGGTTATTGAGTCAAACAATACAATCAATATTTCTTTATTTAAATTTAAAAAAAAAAAATTGCTTTTATTGGATTTGAACTTAGTCCAGTTAAAATAAATATTTTTACAAAAAGGCATTTTGAGTACAAATCGATATATTCATGGTTCGAACCCCGGGAGTGACAATTTTTTTCGGTTGTATAAATACACGGTTTCACAAACACAGTCATCGGATTTGTTCATATCTCTGAACGCTCCTTTCTTCATCCAAAAAATAAAAATAAAAAAAAAAAATCATTTCGTTAACCATCTCGGTTATTTTTATTTATTTTATTTTTTTTGTAATAAATTTCAAGAAACCAGCAGGTTTTATTATTTTCACTCAAAACCAACCCTTTAAAACTTCCCTAAAACAAAAAAAAAATTTATGAGCTTATCTAAATTACAAATTAGGAGGAAAAAAAAAAAATTGGAGGGGAGAAAAATGAGAAAAGAACGAAATGGAAGTTTTATTTTATTTTTTTAAGCTTTCAATTAAAGCGTTATAACATTAATTAGAAAATTAATTGATGATCTTAATCGCCTCTTAAGTATAGACTATAAAAAAAAATACCTGATTGGATTATATAATTTATTTTTCCGCGAAACGAAATCATTCAATAAATGAGTAGCCCAGTTGCTAAACTAGTTAGCTATTGCTTTTTACTTTTTTAATTTTAGAAGCATAAAAAAATAGATATATTGATGAAGAAATCATGTGACGTCTCAAGAAAAGGAAGAACGCCAGGGCTGCTTTGAAAGGTTAAAAGACCCTCTGCATGAAGGGCCGAAAAGTTTGGGGCTAGCGAACAAAAATTATATTAATATTTAGGCTCATTAGAGAGAATTTTTAACTAATTTTCACATTTTTGTTTGCTTTGTCTGTAATTAAAATTTATTAGAGATCTCTTAAATGAATATTTCCAAATATGAAACCTGCTTTACAATCACCAGTGAAAAATTCTTTAAACATTAAAAAAAAACAACCATGAAAATCCGTCAAGTAGTTTCCGAGTAAATGTGAACAATTAAAATAAATCTCATAATTATTATTCTATATTTAATTATATATATTATAATTTTTATTATTTTTTTGTTTTCAATATTAAAAACTCATTAAATTTATAATTTCAAATTTAATTCCTACAAAAAATGAAATTTTTCTAATTAATTAACTTAACCCTTATTTAACATTAAGGGAAATTTGTTCTTAATCATCCTAATTTGATTTATTCTCTTTAAATATTAAATTTCGAAAATAAAATTTTAATAAATATATGATTAATTATAGATTAATAATTGTGAGATTTTATTTTAACTTTTCCTTTATAACGAACGCATTTACTTTGAAACTACTAGACGGATTTTTATGGGGTATTTTGCAAAGTGTTCGGAATTTAACGAGGGTGGTTTTAGAGTATTTTTATTTTTAAGAAGATGTATTTACGGTGTCTAAAACAAAAAATTAATATTCATCTTTTCATTTTAAATAATTAATTGGCCCGAAACACAGTGGTCGGGGCCAGAGTATTGCAAGGGAAAATTTTATTGGCTACCAATAAATTGAAAAAAAAAAAAAAAAAAAATAGGAAATCATTTAAGGTATCTAGAAATAAAAAATTGAAATATTTCAAATTAATTACCCACCGACTGAGAAAACCACAAAGAAAAGGGGGTCGCGCAGCTGGTGTAAAATTTATTATAATAGACAAATTTTCTGAATCTGTCCCGCATCCCCCCCCCCCCCCCCCCTAAACGAATTATGGCACCGGAAAGAATTTTTTTTTAACACGTGTCTATAAAATAATAGGGGGAGTTTATTAAAACAAAAACTGGTATGACCAGCATATAACCGTTTTTATCTGGAAATATAGTGGCTAATTATTTTTTTGAGTTATAGTGCGATTACATAAACGCTAGCTAGCCTTGAGCTAAGTAGTTAAAAATTGCCTCTCTCCATTTAATTAACGAAATATATTTTGTTAGATATATCACGATCAATATTTAAGATTTATTTTTATAGTTTAAGTAGTTTGTAAGTAAGTAAGTAAAAAGAGATCCCATATAGAAGATATCCGGTCACGAGCGTGTGAGCGGCAAGTGATTCATGTCGAATTAATCCTATTAAAAAGAGGAGGGGGGGAGGGGGGAATTAAAGCCTATTATCTTAGAACCCACACTCCTGATTTAAATTTCAGGATGTTTAATAAAAAAATCAAGGAAACTAATAAAATAATTGTCTCGTAAATTAAACATCGTAATCATATCAGGATGGAGTGTAATTATTTGAACAAAAAAAAAAAAAAGAATTATTTAATCTTAGGGAATTTTTTGAAAAATAAAACTTACCCCCAAAAAGAAAACGCCCATAAAAATTCGTAAAGTGGTTTTTAAAGTCCATAAGATCCCGGGTTTGGCGTAGTAGGTAGCGCGCCTCCCTCCTATACCAAACGTCGCGGGTTCGGACCCAGGCAGTCCGATGATTTTATTTAAGCCATTTGGATACCAGATGGCTTAAATAGAAATGCCTGACCCCACAATAGATATATTCTCTACAACGGTTATCGTCAAAGTCTCAAATGGCCTAAGTTGCCAAAAGACTGTATGAATGTGTGTGTGAATGTGAGTGTGAATGAGAAAAAGTGTGAATGTTTTTTTGAAAAAAAAAAAAAAAAGTCCATAAGATAATTAAAAGTTAAATTAAATCTTACAATTTTTATTCTATGATTAAAAATTTATATTAAATTTCTTATATCATATTTTGGTTTAAGAAAATATGGTATTTAAAAAATTCTCTGTTCCAAATTATATTTAGTTATTTATTACAAATATTTATTGGATCAAAATTTCAATAAAATAGTGTGCTTAATAAAATTTAAAAAAATTCATTCTGATAGCGTGATTGAAAAGATTTAAAACGTCATTTTACAATTATAATATCAAATATTCCTTGGAAGAATTTATTTTTGTGTACAGTACCAAAAGATTCTCTAAACATTCAAAAAAAGCCCATAAAAATCGGTCAAGTATTTTCAGAGATATGCCTCATAAATAGAAAATTAAAAATTAAAATAATTAAATCTCACAAGTAATATTCTATAATTATTGATATATATATTAAATTTAATTTTAATTTCCAAAAAATAATTAAATAAATATTCTAAACTAAATATAATTTTATTTTAAATTTTCAATTTTTATTGAAGTTCTTTTTTTATTTTTTCACAAAACTTAAACTTCATAAATTTATTATTCAGTTTAGTCTATTGATTAAATTAAATGGAGAATGCGTTTTATTAGGTTGATTTAAAACCAAGCACCTGGAATGAGAGTTAGAGAGAAGGGGGGGGTAGGGGGGGGGAATTAATTCGTGTTTGTTTTGGCCCTTGCTCAAGTGTTAATCTCGTAGAGCATGAGTCAATTACGTTTGAGATGTAATCAGCAGCAAGCATGGTTATCGCATGCTCTATGGGCAGATGGCATGCTAAGGGACCATTAATGCAAGGGTGGGGGGAACAACAAATCCCCCCCCTCCCCCTCCTCCTTTAGAGGAAAATAAAAGAGGAAGAAATTGTTAGAAAAATTAAAATTTAATATAAATAAGATTAATTGTGAGATTGTAATTTTTAATTTTCTATTTATGGGGCATATCTCTGAAAATACTTGACCGATTTTTATGGGCCTTTTTTTAATGTCTAGAGAGTTTTTTGGTACTGTACGCAAAAGTTTCCAAGGAATATTGAAATTATAATTTTCCCTAGAAGGTCCTCTTTTTGCATATAAAATTTCATTTCAAAATTCCACCGGGAAGTTGCCCAAATAGAGCGTGACAGATGGACATTAGCGAATTATATATATATAGTATATATTGATTAAGATTCAAAAATTATTTGTAGTAATAACTGGAGATGATTGGGAACAGAAAATATTTTGAAAGTACTATTTTCTTGAACCAAAATATGAAGACAAATATCAGAAATTTAATATAAATTATTAATCATAGAATAAAAATTGTGAGATTTAATTTAACTTTTAATTATTGAATGGACTTTAAAAACTACTTAACGAATTTTTATGGGTGTTTTTTTTTGTTTCTAAATGTATAGAGAAATTTAAAGTTTTTGACCATTGGATTTAATTGAGGTGTATAGCTGATAATACGATTTATTTAAGGTTCAGGAAATCTCCAATGAGCAAATGAGCAACGCAGCTAGTTGTTTTTTCAATTTTTATTTAAATGTAAAGTGCCAGAGCCAACGTTTCGGTCGCATTTGACCATTCTAAAAATTCATTTGTCTGTCTGTTTGTCCTGCATGAGTTCCTAAACTATTTGACGGATTTTCATGGAACTTTTTCCTCGCTTTTTTAAATAAAAAATTTGATGTTTGTACGTTAATCTAAATTGGTAAAAACAACTTGCCAGACCATTGCGACTATTATAAAATAATATATTTTAAAAAAGGAGGAAGTCACTATTCGCAATGCCCGCCTTGGGTTGGCATGTTTTTTAACCAAATTAGGCATATTTAAAAAAAATTCCTTATAGATTTTACAAGAACCCTTCCTATTAACAAGGAAAACTTTTTTTCTATTAAGACCTCCACCTCTAAAGGTGTGTCGGTCGATATATATATATTTTTTTAATTAATCGTTAAAATGACGCAAGAGTTTTTCCATTTAATTTATTCGCGCTATTTAATTAAATTCACATTTAACTTGTAGGTAATTAATTTATTATTGAAGTTTATTTTTTTTTTAACTTTGCTTTTAACTTATTATCTAATTATAGAGAGGAGGGAATTTATGGGAATTTCAACATTCCTTGTGGGAGGAGTTGATTTAATAATAAAAATGCCAAAAAAAAAAAAAATGATAACAGAACTGATATATAGAGAATTCTTTGTTAATTATAAACTGCCTGCTGCTACCTTCATGTAATTATGAAATTTAATTATAAAAAGGAGAAGGCGGGGGGGGGTGGAGTTATATTAATTTAATTTATTTTAAAGATTAAAGATATAAGGCAGCCAGAGAAAAAAAAGCAAATTAATAATAAAATGCTTTATTAGAATTCTGACAGCGTTTCGGTCTTCTTCAAGCCCTTATATACATATAACATAATAATAAATAATATAGGACCTAATATTAAAAAAAAGAAGATAATATATATCTAGGTCTATATATAATTATTATAATTTTAAAATACTGAAGAAGACCGAAAAGTCGTTTTTAACTGGCTGCCTGATATTCTTTATCTATATCAATCGTTCAATCATTAAATCCTGAATCTTTATGTCAAAATTCAAAATTAATGAATGAATCTGAAAAGACAGAAATGTTATTTAAAAACCCTCATGAGGTAAAAAAAATTCATATTTATTTTTGGTGGAATGTGGCACATACCGAACCAAATTACCAGATTCAGGATCAAAGACTCCTTTTCACTTTAAATTTAAATATAATTAATACTATAGAATAATAATTGTGAGATTTAATTTAAATTTTATCTCATGGACTAGTTGACGTATTTTTATGGGGCTTTTTTTCTAAATAAAATAAAAATAAAAAAAATTCTAAATACGTATTTATTACACAGTAGGCCTAAGTTTAAAAAATCAATTCAAGCAAAGAAACCAAATTGAAAAAATTTAAAAAAGAGGGTGGCGAGTGGCGCAGATAGTCATTAATAGAAAACACTGAATAATTCTTTAGAAATCGATACCAATCATGGGTATAAACAAAATTCACCAAGCTGTTTATCTTTTATCATTTATAACGAATAGAGAATTCAAAAATCACATTATTTTTCATGTAAATAACACATACAAGCATAAATACATTGGTAAATTTTGTCCTGAAGAAGGGCATGAAGAGTGACCGAAATGTCGATGTTTTTATTACTGATTTTTTGCATAGGATTTTAATTCATATTTCAAAAATTATTTCCCTCCGAATTAATTTTTTAATTCATTCTGACAGGTTATATGTTGATCAACACCATATTTTCAAATATAATCTTCAACCAGGAAAAAAAAGATTATTTTAATTTTTAAAGAGAGTGAAAGTTAAAAAAAAAATTGCATAATAATTATCTTATTTTTTTATGAGTTTTTAATCTTCTTCGTTGGAGAGAGTTTTTTTAATTTTTTTTTTTTTTTTTTTTATATTTTCAGAAACATTAAAATATAGAAATTATAATTAAAGACATGTAAATTATTTTTAGAATTCAAGGTCACTAAATTTGGTGAAAATAATTACAAGTGAATGAAAAATAACGGATTTTTTTTTTTTTGTTAATTACGTAGATTAGCACAAGGCGAAATTTTAAAAGTTTATCTCTCTCTTTTTTTTATTATATAATTGTAATAATCATCGTTTATATCAAAGATCCCGAAATTGAGCTAAAAGAACTTAAAAAAATAGTTTTTTCATAGAGGGAACTTAGCGCAATGATTCCTTACATTCGAATTTGTAAATACACCAAATTTCGTGGAAATCAATCAGACCGTTTTCGAGAAATATAATTTAATTAGATAAAATAATTTTAATGAGACATTGTTGATAATATTTTTATTTATTTATTTTTTCCTAATTAAATTTTATAAAATATTTATTTTTTAAATTTTGAAATAAAATTAAAAGTTTATTTTAAAATTTAGACTATTGTAACTCGATAACTATTACGTTTAGAAAAAAATTTTTCAAATCAAAGTTATAGATAAATTTCTCATTTATAAGATTGATAATAACAATATTTATTCTACAACTGATTGTTAAAGAGTTATTGCTGAAAAACTCTGAAATTATAAAACATTTTTTTTCCTCTACTTGATTTTAAACGACTGTAGTTCGCTAATTGTTGCGTCTAGAAAAAAATGCTTTAAATCAAAATTGTCGGAAAACTTCTCATCTACAAAAACGATAATTACTATTTTATCGCTAGGCCGCATTGTTAAAGAGATATTGTTGAAAAACATGGATATTTTAACTTTTTTCTTTATTTTCTTAATTTTAAACAACTGTAACTTGTTGATTATTGCGTTTATAAAAAAATGTTTTAATTCAAAGTTGTAGAATATCTTCTCCTCTATAAAAGTAATAATAAGTATTTTTATGCTAGAAGTGATTTTTAATGAGATATTATGGAAAATTAATAAATTTTCATACTTTTTTCTTTCTCAGCTTGATTTTTAAATAGCTGTAGCTCGTTAATTATTGGGTCTATAAAAAAATGTTTCAGAGCAAAGTTTTAGAGAATTTTCTCATCAACAAAAATGATATAATCAATTTTTCTAGTATATCTTCTTGTTAAAGAGATATTAGTGAAAAATTTGAAAATTTTAACATTTTTCTTTGAAATTTAACTCCCCGGTACTGTACAAGGGACGTATTTGATCCTTTCACTTTTTAATTTCATCTAAAATACGAGCCAAGGACACGTCTGGGATCTGATCTAGTAGTTAGTAATAGGCATCTAAAAACATAAAATTTTAAATACCCACCCACTTTGAGCAGAGAAGTTAATTAATATGCAATTTTAAATATCGAAAATCATAAAATGCAAGAGAGCAATTAATTCCTCTTTAAAAATGCATCCACTTTTATTTTTTAACGACAACCAATTTTTCTCTCTCTTTCTGTCTTAACTAATTTGGATTAATTAGTTTACCTTAAAAGATTCCGTTTTTTTTTTTTTTTTTGCTTAACGCGTTGAATATATTAAGAATTATCTCATTTATAAATATCAAAAAAATAAAAAGTTTTCTTTAAAGCTATTATCATTAAATTTTTAGAATTAAACCGTCTAAATGAATTTTTATTTTCAAATAAATAAAACATAAGTTACAATCAATCAACAGTGAAAAATTCTCCAAACGCCCTAAAAACAAACCCATGAAAATCCGTCAAGTAGTTTCCGAGTAAATGTGTTACAATTACAAAAAGTTAAAATTTCACAAATTTAATTAATTTTATTATTATAAATTTTAATTAATTCTATTTTTGTCTTAAAATTAATTAAAAATATTTTAAATTTATTATTTTTTGTGACAATTAAAAGAGAAATTAAATTTTATAATATTATAAAATAATTTCTTCGATAATGAGACATTAAAATTTAATAATTTGTGAGATTCTTATTTTAAATTTTTAATTGTATGTAACTTGAAAACTACTTAACAGATTTTCATGGTTTTTTTTTTTTTTTTTTTTTTGATATGTAAAAAATGTTCACGTTAAATTTATTTAAAAAATTTTTTAATTCTCTTTTAAATTTGCATACTAAGATATGAAAATCTAGTTTTTAAAAGAACTTTTGCTATTTTATTATTAGGGTAAGGAAAAAAAATTCTAAAATTGCAGGATCAAATAATTTTAACAAGTAATTTGTATTTATTAAGTTTCGGCTTGATTAGTGGCCATCATCAGATCTATAAATAAAAAAAAATTAAAGTATGAGAATATATAAGTTCAATAATGCAATATTGTCCTCTCATGTTTATAAAAGATTATTAATCTTGTTATTTTTTTTTTTTATTTATATACCTGATGAAGGCCGCTAATCAAATTTAATAAATGCACAATCTTTTAAAATATGAATTTGTTTACTAGGAAAAGATGCGTGACAAATTTTGATGAAAAAAAAAAATTCTTTCATTGTGTAAATGTTTATCAGCCTATTAACAGACAAATATATAATAATAATATTCTTTGGCCCCTTCCCTTTAAGGGCTGGTGGAGGGGAGGGAACTCTTGTTAATGATCCACCGGAAAAGCATCAAAAGGCTTTTGATGAGAAACAGAAAACCTCTTTAAGGTGATGAACACACACACACACACACACACCCCCAAACACACACACAAACAAGACAAAATTGATTATGTTTCAAACAACAACAACATCCATTTATTTATTTATTTATGAATTGGAAAAAGAAAATGATTTTGATGACATTGAATTAAAATTTAAATCCTGAGTTTCTGTTTAATAAAAATTCGAAATAATAAATAAATAAATTTTAGTATCAATTTGTGAAGGGAGTATGCCAGAGCTCGGATAACTCATAGTCGCAATCAAATGATCATCTTCACTAAATACACAATTAAAATTGAATATAAATAAGATTAATTATAGAATAATACTTGTGAGATTTAATCATTTTAATTTTTTAATCTTCTATTTATGAGGCATATCTCTGGAAATACTTGACCGATTTTTATGGGGTTTTTTTGAATTTTTAGAGAATTTTTTGGTACAGTACACAAAAAATAAATTATTCCAAGGAATATTGAAATTATAATTTTAAAATGATTCGCTCTCAGAATAAATGTCTGGAAATTTTTTTTATTGAAATTTTTTTTTGATCAAAAAATTGTTTATAATAAATAACTGAAGATAATTTGAAACAGTTGTGGTCAAATGAAGAGAATTTTTAAATATCTTATTGAACCAAATTTCTAATATGAAGACAAATACTGGAAATTTAATATAAATTATTAATTATAGACAAACCAATTGTGAGATTTAATTTTATTTTTAATTAACGCCGCATAAATTTTGAAAACTACTTGACGAATTTTTATGGGTGTTTTTTTGAAATATAATTTATAATATTTTTCGGCTGTTGCAATCAAGATTTTACAATATAGATGAGGAGAAATATACTTTTTATCGATAGTTTTCGGCGGACGTTCCACAACGTTCTCCATCTTGGCCACTTATCCAAATGTTGGCATTGATCTTGGTGGCTGTTGACCTTTCTTCTTGTCAGTGACTAAATATCCAAAAAAATTAAATTTTCACGTCCAATTATTAAAAATTAATAAAAGAATTCACAGGAATAAAAAGATCAATTTATTTATTTATTTATTTATTCATTGCATGATGAATTTCATGCTCTCTGCGTGTGTGTGTGTGTGTGTGTGTGTTCAAAGAAGTATTTTTTTTTAGAAATTCCAACTTTTTATTTGCATTAATTAAATTTTTAAAAAATGTATATTTCGTATGATGATGATGTTTCCAAGTAGAAATAACAACGGCTACCAAAAAACTAATATTAATTATTAGAACAGGTGTAAATATAATATAATTATCATCAAAACGAAGAGATAATATTTTTATTAGAAGAGACAAATAATCAAGATAGCATTTTAAGAGAGAGAAAAAGAAAAAAAAATCTCTTTTTTTTATAAAAAGTCATAATTATCCAATTTGAGGAATAATTATCATAATTAGCCAACACAAAAAAGAGCATTTGTTTGTGTGTTATTTTTAGAATTAGAGTGTCGGCTTGGACAAGTTTTCTTTCAGTGATAAACCCTTTCATTTTTTTAATTAAATATTTTAGACAAGAGAAAGTTGTGTGATGTGTGTTCACACCAAATTTTTTTGTCTCGATCTATTTTTTTCCCAAAAAGTAAAAATTCTATTTTTATTGATTATTCATAAAAATTAGCAATTTAGGTTAGCATAAATTCTTAAAATCTCAAATGTCATCATTTTTAGGTGGAAATTGATTGATACATTTCCAAAATTATCCAATTTGATGAAAATCTTTGAAATTTAAGAGAAAATAGCAAAAAAAACTAAAAAGACACAAGAGTAAAGTAGGCTCCAAATAATTTTGTGGCAGATATAGATTAATAAATTTCAAAAAAGATCCAAAATATTACTCATATATGAATTTTAATCAAAATCGTTTGAGTAGTTTAAGAGAAAATCAAAAGAGAAAAAAAATTATTGGAGATTTCAATGCACACACGCTTGGATAGGAAATATTAATAACTGGTTAAAAAGAAAAAAAAAAAAAAACGACCTCTCGAAGGGCCTACCTCTTCGGTCAAACATCATTAAATTTTGATTATCCCTTGAGGCGCCCTTTTAGGGTAGGGAAACTTTGTATTTCCACTTAAATTTACACTTGTGTGTTGAAAAATTTATGACTCCTAGACTCCTCTCTCGAAGAGGGTCATTTAATAGAATATTCTATTAAATATTAAACAACAAAAAAATGAAAATTTTTTTTTTAAAGCAATAAAATGTTTAGAGAATAATGTTTTGTTAATTCGAAATCATTAGAAGCCAATATAAATGATGATGATCATTTTTCCAAGAGAAATTTGGAGAGATAATCGATTGAGAGGAATTTTAAATTTCATAATTTTTTTTGAAGATGCAGTGTCGTGGCGTTTGACTTTTAATTTCATTTTTAATAAGAAAATGATTATATATATAGATATATATATTCTACATCCCATCGAATCAATGTTAATTAATTAAATAAAAATTCAAATAATTAAATCACACTATTATTATTCTATAATTAGTTATTAAATAAAATTTTAAAAAATATATATTTAAATTGTAATTAAATATTACTTATTAATGATATACAATTCATTAAATATAAGATATAAAATTTTCGCAAACTCAAAATGCAAGTGTGGTCTTGAAAAACAATTCCGAATTAACAAAGCAAAAAAAAAATCTCAAAATTTTTACTTTCCCTTAATTATGTAATTCAAATTCTTTTTATTTCTTGGACCTAAAGTGATTTGGAGCATGAGAAAATGGGGATTTAATAATAATAATAAAAATAAATAAATAAATAAATAAAATTTGCAAATTTTAAAATAAAATCCCGTAATAAAAAGGATTTAGAACAAAACAAAAATAAAATTAAATTAAATATTAATAATAAAAAGAGAACAATGATATCAAAATGGAAAATCTAAAAAGGATTTTTATTTTTTTGTTTTATAATAAAGTAATTTCATAAAATAAATAAATTAAGATAATTATCAAAATTTTATTATTAAGCTTTAATTTCATTTTTTTTTTTTACTTTTATTTTTTATATCTCTACTATGATGATGGCTACTATGTATATATCTCGTAACTACTTCTTAATTTAAAAGAAAAACTTATCAAAGGGAAATTCTTTTTTTTTTTTAGAATCTCTAGAAATTAAATTTTAATTAGTTACTCTTTCTTTTTAAATAAATATTTAATTATTAGATATCATATTTCTTTTATCTTATTTTATTATTTTTTTTATTTAATAAGTGTCATAAAAAAATAAAATAAAATAAATTACCGGTATTTTTAAAATAAATTAAAACAAAGTTGATAATTCAATGGGATGTATATTGTATATATTTCTTAAAATATTTCATTTTTTATTAAGTAAATCTTTCAAAGTTTGTCGTTAATAATTAAAATTGAACGGATCTTTATTAAATGATTAATTTTTAAGGTTAAATCGGAGATAAATTCTCTTTCATAGAGATGTAGAAAGTATATAAGCCGCCATCTTTGAAATCTTAACCTTAATTCATTCATTTAATTGGATACCAACCAATCAATTGAAATAAATAGGAACAAAACAAACTTTTCTTTATTATCAGGCCTATTTAAATAAAAAGAATATAATTCTATTAAATTAGAATTATAAATTAATTTTTTTTTATTTTTTAATATGTAATTAATATAAAATCATTAAATTTAAATTTTCAATCTCTAAGAATATAAAGTCAAATTCAAAGAATTTATGAATGTTTATTTCGCAACTCACCCTAATTATATCCTTTGAACTTGAGATATTTTCTAACCAAATCTGATGAAGAAGGTTTTTATTTCCAAAATCCTGGAGGAAATCCTAAAAAATAAATAAATAAATAAATCATTTCAAATAATATAATTCAATTTTTCAAAAAAAAAAAAAAAAAAAATTATAAAAACAGGGAGAATGAATGAATATAATTTTATATATATTTTTTATTAATTTATTATTGCTATTGAGGAGAGAATCTGACTAAAAATGAAGCGCCGTTTGCTTTTGCTGTTTTTTTATTTGTCCAGTGCTTGAGGGCACGCGCCTAATTTGGCAACAGCCGGGTGGCATTCCCCCCTCCCCCTCCCCCCCCCTCCACCGCCTTTATCTCTCTCTCTATAACCAAATTTGGTAATCATCTCATAAGCAATTCTCTACTAACATTTAATAAATTATATTAAAATTTATTGATTTAGGATTATAACGCCGCCTGGAGGGGCAACCCGCAATCTATGACGTCATGTCAGAAATGTTTTAAAAAAAAATATATACAGTGGCATAATATTTCAAAAAAAAAAAAAAAAAATTGATTACAAGACGGATTGATTTTCGACTTTTATTCTACTGAACGTACATCCTCGAATAGGGTTGCCACCCGTACTTTACAAAGCGTATTTGATTAATTTTAAATTAACTAACGCAGTCTGAGGTCCCATTTATCCTGCAAATAATTTCGGTGAATTTGTAACATTACATTCTAATAAAAAAAAAACCCATAAAAATCCGTCAAGTAGTTTCAAAATTCCCATATAAGAATTAAATAGAATTTAAATCTCACAATTATTTTTCTATAATTAACAAATAAATATATTAAATTTCAATTGTTAGAAAAAAAAAACAACTCAAGTGCATATTTAGATGTCAATAAAGCATGCATTTCGGTAGCGTTTCGTATCTGATCAAGATAAAAAGCAAATAATTAACTAATTAAGACTCGTAAAAAAAAGTTTATAAGGGCAAATAAAGATTAACTCGAGCCTTTATTTATTTACATGCATTCTTTTAGGGATGCTTTCATCATAAAATGTCTACCTGCTTGATCTCCCCCCCCCACCTACCTTCAAAATAAATGACGTGACTAAACGCACAGCATACAACTTTCAAAAATTGTGATATATTTTTTTTTTATTTTTTAAGTTTAAAATCATGAATAAATGTTTTTTTTTTTTTAATTAAATAGTATTAAATAGACTTGTCTAGGCCTGCTGCAAATGCAAGCACATTGATAGGTTGGAGATCCCGGGTTCAATTCTTGGGGACCAACAGAATGAACATACTGATACATTACTCATAAAAACTTGATATTTTTTTTTTTTTACACGATATTTAGGTAAAAGAAATTTTCAATATATAAATGGAGTTGCAAAAACTAAAAAAAAATCTATCTATTTGACCAAACCTCAAAATGGCGTCGGTCAAAAGATGTTAAATAAATATAAATGAAATTGCATTAATTGAATGTCTAGTTTTTATTTTCTTTTATTTATTGAAATTACAACAATTAAATTTTAAAATTAATTTTTATAATTCTTTAAAGAATAATAATGTGCTAATTAAGCACTGAGATGGAAGAGATGTAGAGCGAATATATCTATATATATATAAATATCGAATATTGTTTACTTATAAAAAAATGATGATACCAAATGATTGGCCAACAAAGGAAAATAAAATAAATAACAAAGAAATATGAAAAAAGGCAAAGAGAAAAATTAAAATAATAACCTAAATATTTCCTCACTCGCCGTGGCCAATGCTGACAAAACCTAAAAGTCAAGAGGTTCCCAGACAATCCGATGAAGATTTGGATACCAAATGGTATAAATACCAATGGTAAATATCCGTGCCTCTCAAGTCATATATCTTAATTAATATACATTTAAAGTCTAAATGACCTGAGATGCCGAAAAATTTAATAAAAAAAAAAGAAACTTTGATATTTATTCATCTTAAAATATTTTTTCGAGATTGAAAAATTAATAATTGAAAATTAAAAAAAAAATTTTTATTACATTTAATTAATTATAGAATAATATTTTCGAGATTTAATTATTTCTATTTTTTAAGTTTCTCTATGAGCTCAGAAACAACTTGAAGGATTTTTATGGGTTTTTTTTTTTTTTTTTGTTTGACATCCTACAATTCTTTAGACTGTAGTGGTGGTCCATTTATTGATATATATTTAAATTTAGTATTAATATTCATTAAATCCCTCGATTCGGAATTGACTCTTCTTCTTCTTTCCTAGCTTTATTCCCGCACTGCCCCTCCCCCCCCAGGACTGCCAACCCCAGCTCGGGTAGCTCGTGGTCGCCATCCACGTACCCACAAAATGTGGGCCCCTGAGCATTCGATTCGGACTTGACTAGTCATAGATAGCCTATCATTAACATGATTCTGAATATGGCAGGCCAAGCGTTACCCAGGATCTCCAGCCTTAGGCCTGGTGCAATGAATAGCATACCGTTACCTCGCCAAGACTGGAGATCCTGGGTTCGCCTATAAAAAACATACACTCTTATCATCAAAGAATATAATATGAATGACGTTTTTTTCTAATTTAACCCGTGAGCGATGTTTAATTTTTTTCCAATACAAAATTAATGGCTTTCCAAGGGGTTGGAGTTTTTCTCAAGAACAAAAAAAAAAAAGAAGGTTGAGTAACATTCTTTAATAAAATTAATTAGTATTATATAAAACTCTCTCTGTTTATGATCCCTTTGAAGAGAGAGAGAGAGAGAGTTAAACATGCCTGTTTATAACTTGTTTCTTTTCTCTCTCTGCTTTTATAGTCATTAATTAAACATAAGTTGTTGAAATTAAATTTTTAATGTAATTAAACTATTGTGGGGGCCTTCGGTAGCCCCGGTAGCATGGCGGTCATTACGGGTCGTAAAACCATTTCAAGTCATTATCGTTTGGCCTCCAGGCGGTTAATTAATAATCAGACTTCCGTGCTCAAAAAAAAAAAAAAAAAGAGAGTACAAACAAATCGCTACATTTACTTAAATCGATTACAACTCTGATAAAATATTTATACAAAGTCCTTTTTGTGTGATGTAGTATACGACAAAAACAAAAAAAAAAAGTAAAACTTCTCATCTCAAAAAAATAAAGTGTTAACAAAACTTTAACTATTTAAGGTTGTTCGGATAGTACATCGTAAGTCATAATAGAATCTAAATTTTTTTTAAATAAAATTAAAAATTTGAATGCCAAAATTCCTTATTATAATTTAGTCGTGACCTATCAGAGTTTATAATTGGATTAAGTTAATAATTTAATTACCAAAAATAATAAATGAATGACTTTTGACTCGAGCAGTTTTTCACGTAATATAGAACTGGCAACATTGCATTCATCAACTATCTATTTTAAATCTTAAACGCCTTAAATTTTATTTTATTTAATATATTACAATGTTTAATGCAAATCAGTTTAAACACAATGGACGATTTGCGAGAAAAAATATTGTAAAATTGAAAAAAAAATGTATCTGACATAGAGAAAAGAGAATTATTTTATGCGACGTTGCCAGGCTGGTCTGACTCTCGAGAATTCATTATTTTTAAATATTAGCGACTGTCATTTTGGAGAATTTTTTGACTTTCTTGTTAAAATATCTTTAAAAGCGGTCGGCAGAAACTTTTGATTTTATTTTTAACATATTCCTCGGAAGTGAATTAATAAAATGTAAGTTTTTTTGTTTTTGTATCAGATGCACAGATGCCTATATAATTCGATATGTGTGAATTTCGTCGTTATTTCCCATAGGCTACATGTTAAATTTCAATTTTTAAAAATTAATTACACGATAACCCTGTGTCAGATCTGCTTCAAAATTTTATTTTATACGTATTTGATAGTGATTAATAACATATTAAAAAATTAGCTTTTAATCTACCAAAGTGCTTTAATGTCCGAACAACCTTAAATTAAAAATTGAAATTAAATAGAAATTTTATTATATTTAATTAATTATAGAATAATATTTGCGAGATTTAATTATTTCTATTTTTAGTTTTCTTATGGGTCAGAAACTACATGAAGGATTTTTATGGGCCTTTTTTTTTTTATAAATAAAATTCGTTTTTCAAAGTGGAATAAAGATGGCGTTTTTTGTTCTTTTTGGTTTGACATCTCTACAATTTGTTAGACTGTAAGTTGTAGTCCCATTTATTGATTTTATTGTCTCCTGTCAATCCACAAACATGATATGATAAGGGGGAATTTAAATTATACACTAGGTTAGGTGTTTCAAATTGTTTTATTAACTTTATACGTATTGCGACAGTAGGTGTGTCATCTTCAGAAGTTATACAAGACTTATGTGAAGTTAAACAGTAGGATTGGAATACGTATAAAGTTAATAAAACAATTTGAAGCCCTCGGGCTTGGTAGCGCGCCTGCCTTGTATACCAAGGGTCGGGGGTTCGGATCCCAGGCAGTACGATGATTTTATTTAAGCCATTTGGATACCAAATGGCTGGACCCCAATAAATATATTTTCATAATAACGGTTATCGTATAAAGTCTTATAAGGCTGATATGACAGCATTTGTTTAAAATGTTTATTTCAGGTATGTTTTGAAATTTAAGACCACTTTTATATTGTATCTATTGAATGAAAGTCATTTCAAATGTGCGCTTGAGACGGAAGCGAAACCCTAACACCTAGAATGAGTCGCAAGCTCTACCACTGCAGGGCCGGATCTAGGGGGGGGAGGGGCAGTGGGTGCATGTGCCCCGGGCGGCAGATATCAGGGGGCGGCAATTAAAGAAAGATTTACTAAAAAAAAGGTAAAATCATATGAATTTTGTATAGAAAATTTAAAGAGGCGGCAAAATTAAATTTTGCCCCCCTAAAAAATCTCGTAGTTCCGGCCCTGTACCACTGTCCTACGACCCTAGGGCTAGTTGAGATGAAGGAGAAAAAACCGCCCCATAAAAATCCTTCAAGTAGTTTCTGAACCCATAAGAAAACTAAATAAAATGGAAATAATTAAATCTCGCAAATATTATTCTATAATTAATTAAAATAATAAAATTTTTATTTAAATCTTTAAAGGAACATTTATTAGTAAAATAATAATTAAATTTTTATCGTAAAAAAAATACTGGTGGTACTCTTTTGAAAAATTTGGTTTGGCCACCAGATTACAGGCCTGTTCAACAGTCTTCTGTGCAAGCAACGTCTTGTCTATTTGATTTTGAAATTCACTTTGAAAAAAAAAAAAAACGAATTTTATTAATAGTTCTTGATAATGATAGGGAGTAGATAAGAGAGAGGTAGGGAGGCTAGGTGAATATTGAAGTTGATTGAATTAGAAAATGGGCTAGAGAGAGCCGAGTGCCAATGCACTCCAGGCACGGACTCAATTCACTGATAAGCGATAAGCGATAAGCGAAATTAGATTAAGCGCTCAAAAGGTAATTGAGATATCAACAGCAAGCAACATGTCTGCTAAGGGAATTTGTGCAATTCGTAACTGAAAATCAATTCGCACAATTATCGTTCTAATCACATCAAATTTTGAAACAATTATTTCTATCAAGGTTCGGGGGTCAACTGTTAAAAATTTTCAAGAGATATTCATAAACTAGTAGGGCCTATTAATGTTAACTCACAAAGTAGTAGATAATTTGCAAAGGGCAGGTCAAGGCAGTCCAATGGTAGAGAAATAAAAACAAAATATATGTGATTTATGTGTTACCTACAATCCTTATATATTTAATAGTTACATTTTTTTTTTTTTTTTTTACATAAGAAACCTATTAGTATATTGACATAGGTGCCATCTGACGGCAGAGTTAGTGAACTACGGTATTTATTTTTATTTTTATAACTAAAGTTTTTACATATAAAATTGTATAAATATTGGAATTTTACTGGCAACTGTAGGTTATTATTATTATTTGCAATAAGGCGCATCAGCTACTAAGCTATACGCGCCTCCCAGACCAGGCACTTAGAATGTATACACTAGGTTATATGTTTCAAAATTATATTTTTAGTTTTATACATATTTCGTCACACTTACGTATAAAGTCATTTTCAAAATAATTTTGAAACGTATAACTTAGTGTATAATTTCAATTCCCTAAATAATTTTTGAGATGAATAAAATTTTAATATTCAATAAATACCTCTTTGAGTTCTTTAAACATTTTGGTTTTCCCCTCAAAGTCAACGACTAATTTATTATTAATATCAATATTTTTAATATATTATTATATAAAATTTTATAAATTTAGATCTCTCAAAAATAAAACCACCCTCGTATATTTTTCACTAAAATGAAAAAAAAAAACCATGAAAATTCGTTAAGTCGTTTCAGAGTTTTAAACAAATAAAAAAAATAATGAAATCTCACAATAATTAAATTTTAATTGTCTCTTTTTATAAAGAGAGAAATAAAAATTTAATTTTTATAGAAATATGAGATTTAATTAATTAACTTTCTTTTTTTTTTTTCTTTTTAATTTAAAATTGAGTTTTAAATTCAAATTAAATTCCACAAATGATTATTTTTTAAAATTTATTTAATCATCAAGTCAAACACTTTGTTTGTTACTCGTTGAGAAATAAAGTCACCTTGTTTATGATCTAGTCAAATACGTAGTAAGAGAAGAAGTTGTGAAAGAGTTCGTTTTTATTGCATATTTAACATTCCTCTTGTTCGTTGCTATTTTATACTAAATTAAAAAAAAAAAAAAAAAAAAAGACGAGAGGGGCTTCTTTGAAAATCATACGAATTTCTTAATTAGAGAGGGGAGGGGCTTTGATTATCCCGCACGTGATGGTATGTCCCCCCCCCCCGCCCCTTTCCCGTGTCATAATGGCTTGTAATTGACGGAAATGACCGACCCATCCGATTAGGATTCCTTCTAAAAAACTACCTGTTGGGAGAAAGGGAGAGAAAATCCGCTTTGTTTCTAAAGTTCCAATAGTAGTGATGTGCTTAATCACACCACTTTATTAATGATCAATTTTTTGAATGGAGCCCTCAATAAAAATTATTTATTTATTTATGAGCGGTTCTTTTATTTTGTTAATTTTTGTAAAATAAAAATAAAAGGTAGCTAATTTGCTTAAAAAATAAAATATGTTAATCAAGAGAGTGTGTGTGATTAAAAAAAAAAGAATTTAAATTTTATTATTTTCTCTCATCTTTTGTGTTTAATATCCATCCATACGTTTTATTATTTTTTTTTTTTTGTAGTAGAAATTCTATAAAATTCAAATAAAAAAAAAAAATAGCGCTGAAAAAAATAAATAAATAAATAAATGTCTTGAGGCGTTTTGTACAATTAATAGGAAATTATATATTTTCAAATTATAGACTGATGAAATTTTCCAAAAATAAGAATTTTATTAAAAAAAAAAAAAAAAAAAAAAAATCCGTCGAGTAGTTTTAGAGTTAGAAAAAAAGAAAAATTAAATCTCACAATTATTATTCTATAATTAAATATATATATTTAATTTTTTATTCGCTTAATTTATAATGACATCTTTTTACATCTATAATACAGCTAGTTTGATTTGATTATTTATAAAATTTAGAATATATTTGTAAGATTTAAATTTTTTTCTTTTTAGCTCTAAAACTACTCGACGGATTTTTATGGTTTTTTTTTTTTTAATGTGCTTTATTCTTAGGAATACTCATATAGGGTGTCTAAAAACTAAATTTTATGATAATAAATATTTTTACATATAATATAAAGAAATCAAGAAAGTAGAAATATAAATCCAGGTGACCTTAAAACATAAATAATTTTTTCAATCTGCATACAATACATTCATAATGTGTTTTCATTTATTTAAATTTTTCTTAAAAAAAAAAAATTATTTAATTAAAGCATCATCTTATCTAACGGTCAGTGGCTATCAGACCGAACTTCTCTTGACGTCACCAATAAGAAAAATTCACTTTAACTCACCTACTAATATGATTAGAAAAAAAAATTTCAAATAAAAGTTGTTTGAAATCTTCTCATCTACAAAAAGTATAATAACCATTTTATTTATTATAGCTGATTGTTGAAGATATTCGTAAAAAAACTAAAATTTCTTTTTCTTAATTTCAAACCATTGTAGTTTGTTAACTATTTGGTTTATAAAAAATTGTTTTAAATAAAAGTTGTAGCAAATCTTTTTCTCTATAAAAGTGAAAATAACTATTTTTACGCTAGTCTTTATAATTAAAGAGATATTGCTGAAAAACTGAAAAAAAAACGCAAATTTTTTGAAAGTAAATATAAACCACTTTAACTCGATAATTAGTAGGTTTAGGAAAAAAAAACTTCCGAATTACATTTGTAGTAAATTTTCTACTAAAATAGTATTAACTATTTTTACGCTAATCTTTATAATTATAAGTCTTTATAATTAAAGATATTGCTGAAAAACTAAAAAAAAAAAAAAAAACAACGCAAAAGTAAATATATAAACCATTCCAACTCGTTAATTACTAGGTTTAGAAAAAAATACTTCCGAATCAAAGTTGTAGGAAATTTTCTGCTACACAAAAATGGTATTAACTATTTTTACGCTAGTCTTTATAATTAAAGAGAAATTGCTGAAAAACTAAAAAAAAAAACTCAATTTTTTTAAAAGTCAATATAAACCACTCTAACTCGGGAATTAGTAGGCTGAGGAAAAAAACTCTCAAATTAAAGTTGTAGTAAATCTTCTGGTCTACAAATATGGTATAAACTATTTTTATGCTAGTCTTTATAATTAAAGAGATATTGCTGAAAAACTGAAAAAAAAAACCAATTTTTTTAAAGTAAATATATAAACTACTCCAACTAGTTAATTACTAGGTTTAGGAAAAAAACTTCCAAACCAAAGTTATAGGAAATTTTCCGCTCAAAAAAAATGGTATTAACTATTTTTACTCTAGTCTTTATAATTAAAGCGATATTGTTGAAAACCCGGAAAAGTTTCGAAATTCAATTTTTTTTTTTTAATAAGTATGGGTCCAAATTAAATTTATATATTTTTTTAGAGGAAATTCAATTCACTGGCATTAAGAGGGAAGAAATTCTCTCTCAGTCAGGCTGCGTGAAATGGCGATTCCGGTTTCAATTAGTCGTTGATTTTTTTTTCCACCCCCCCCCCTTAAAAAAAAGACCATCTCTCAAGACCACCTCTTCATTTTAGAAGACACCGTAACGCCTGAGAGCTCTGAAAATTTAGGGCACAATTTCTAAGAAGAATCAGTGAAGTGAAGGGATTCGTTTCTATTCACACCGAAACGACGAGTTAACGACATTTTAATATCGGAAGCAACCTTTTTTTTTTTTTCTTTTCTGTGTCGATGATTATTTTTCTTTATTATTTTTAACACTACGGTACTTAACTATACACACGGATATGCATAAACAATCAAAGATAAATGGGAGTGTGTAAAAGAAAGAAAGAGATGAATTTTAGAAGTGGTTTCCAAACTTACGTTACCGCGCTCCTCTTAAAAGCCATGACGTCACAAGTTGTGACAACAAAAATAGGAAAGTTGAAATTTAATATATATGACGAATTATAAAAAAATAATTGTGAGATTTAATTATTCAATTTTTAAATTGATAAAATATAATTTTTAAAATAATTAAAAAATGATTCAAATCTTCAATTGCTAAATAAATATTGTTCTCAGTCTTTAACATGCGTCTATTGATTTCCCATTTTCCAATTATTAAGTTAAGATTAAAAACACGATTTTAATACCTTTAATTGAATAATTTTCTGAAAATTAAACGCCTACGATCCGAAAAAAAAAGTTTCACTTGCATCGTGCTTTCATAAAACCTCACAATGATTTTTTTTTTTTTTTTGAAGGGAGGTTTGTCCCCCCCCTCCCCATGATTCAAATTCGTTCCTCTAACCCGCCCTTTGTATTGTTCCAGGTGTGGTTCCAGAATCGGCGCGCGAAATGGCGTAAACAGGAGAAAGTTGGCCCGCAGGCGCATCCCTACAACCCTTACTTGGCATCTGGAGGCTCCGGGAGTCCTGCCCAAGTGGCGCCGTCACTTCCCAATCCATTCACACATCTTGGTTTCACCCTCCGGAAACCCTACTACGCGCCGACACCCGGCGGCGGAGCTAGTGCCGGCGCTGCCGCCGCTGCTGCCTACCTCACAGCCGCGGGACCACCCCCGCAACATCCACCCCCGCCGCCGTTATTACCGCCAAGTCTCTCCCATCATCTCACCTACAATTTCCATAGTCTCTTGGCTAATATGCAACGGCCGAAATTAGGCGAGGGGTATCAACAAGCGGCGGCGTTATTAGCGGCAATGGCGCCCCCACCGGCGGCAGCAGCATCGCCACCGCCACAGCCACAACCTCCGCCACCGCCACCGCCTCCACCGCAAGCAGCCGCTGCCGCCGCTGCTGCTGCCGCCGCTGCAGCTGCTGTCGCACCTGAACTCGATCGTCGCAGTTCGTCAATTGCCGCGTTACGTCTCAAAGCGCGTGAACATGAATTGCGTTTGGAGATGTTGCGCAAAAGTGGAGATCTTATCAGTTGAGTTTTTATTTTGTAGTTTGTTAGTCGTCTTCCGGCTTGTTAATTTATTTATCGTCATAATACCGCAAAAAGGGTTCAAGCAGACTAAGTGACAAATTTAAGTGAGATGGATATTAAAATAAAAAAAAAAATTAATAGACAATCGTCACGAAAAAAAAGAACACAGCCACGTTTCAATCCTATATTGAGATCGTTTAATTCAACAAAAAGCCTGAAGATAATCGAAACGTCGCTTATGAAAAAAAATCTCCATTTTATTTTGTTCTTTTTTTTTCAAAAATTATCTTTCTATTGCTAATTAGAGATGATTTTCAGGTTTGGCCCGCTATCTGTCGACGTTTCGGAGTGCTCACGACTCCTTCATCAGGACAATACGGGGTTAATTTCCCCTCAATTTCGTCATAATTTTTCTGGCTGCGTTGCATTTCAAGTTATATGTGTACTAGCGACACAATTGAATCGTTTATTTCAGAAAGGGCACATATCCCATTTTAAAAATTTTACAGGAGAAACAAAAAACTTCTTGATTGATAGTGATGTTCGTAACATTGGGCTTTTTCCAGACAAAAAGTGGTCCATAGAAACCATTAGAACACAGTTAGAGATGTGCCCTTTTAACAACAAATGTGTCTACACCAACAGAACCACATTTCATAAAAAAAAAAACTGTAAAAAAATGTGATATGTGCCCTTTCTGAAATAAACGATTCAATTAATGACGAAATTTAGGGCAAATTCAATTGTTAAGAAGTGGTGAGCACTCCGAAACGTCGACAGAGACAGGGAGAAGACAATCCAAATAAATTGGCCTAAAAATCATCTCTAACTAGTTATATAATTATCAACATCCTTCATTCACCAGGCTAACACCAAGAATATTTTGATTAGAGAAATTTTTGCAAAAACTTTAAGGTTGTTCGGATATTAAAAGCACTTTGTTAGATTAAAAGCTAATTTTTTAATATGTTATTAATCACTAACACATACGTTTAAAATAAAATTTTGAAGCAGATCTGACCCAGGGTTATCGTGTAATTAATTTTTAAAAAATTGAAATTTAACATGTAGCCTATGGGGAATAACGACGAAACGCACACATATCGAATTAAATAGGCACCTCTGCATCTGATACAAAAACTAAAAAACTTACATTTTATTAATTCACTCCCGAGGAATACGTTAAAAATAAAATCAAAAGTTTCTGCCGTCCGCTTTTAAAGATATTTTAACAAGAAAGTCAAAAAATTCTCCAAAATGACAGTCGCCAATATTTAAAAATAATGAATTCTCGAGAGTCAGACCAGCCTGGCAACGTCGCATAGCATAATTGTCTTTTCTCGATGTCAGTTACATTTTTTTTTTTTTTCAATTTTACGATATTTTTCTCGCAAATCGTCCATTGTGTTTAAACTGATTTGCATTAAACATTGTAATATATTAAATAAAATAAAATTTAAGGCGTTTAAGATTTAAAATAGATAGTTGATGAATGCAATGTTGCCAGTTCTATATTACGTGAAATACTGCTCAAGTCGAAAGTCATTCATTTATTATTTTTGGTAATTAAATTATTAACTTAATCCAATTATAAACTATGATAGGTCACGACTAAATTATAATAAGGAATTTTGGCATTCAAATTTTTAATTTTATTTAAAAAAAAATTTAGATTCTATTATGACTTACGATGTACTATCCGAACAACCTTAATTTTTCATTTAGCTTTAATTATTGATAAGGCAGCACAACTCAATGCAAATTCTGAATTTTTTTGAGCTACATCTTTTAAGAATTTGCGGACCCGAGTATTTTTTCCTGAACTCTCCATAACGTTCTCTATAAGAATGCAAAATTTCGTTTCAAAATTCCAACGGCAAGTTATTTAAACAGAGTGTGACATACGGACGGACACTCCGCTTAAAGTTTGTATTTATTTACTAATATTCAAAAAAATAATAATATGAGACATGTTGAGAAACGCTATTCTAATATTAATGTTGAAACTTATCTGCTTGAACGCCTCAGAAATATTTTCTTTTATATAGAAACAATTGCGAGTGACAAGTTTAATTGAAAAAACAAAAAAATCTTTGCAATTAAAATATTAATAAATTAAATGTTTTAAAGAGGATGTATATACGTTGAAAGAGGAAAGAAGAGAAGAGAAGAGAAGAGTGCAATAGAGACAGACATTAATTTCTCCCATCTAAATAAACACTTTTTGTTATCATCTCATATTACGTGAATGATTTGTATTTATTCTTATTCTTCGGCAACGTTTCGGTTTCATTCGAATTGTTTTTGACACTCCATCTGGAATTATAACTATTTATACTTAAGGGCCGGTTGCTTTACTTCTAGTCAACTAGCAAATTTCATCATCGATATAGTAAATACAGACAAGCTTTTTTTTTTTTTTATTTATTTGCCCCTTCCAGCCGTAGGCCATTGGGTAAAACTATACAATTACATAATACTTAAAAAAAAAAGTAAACTAGTAAAATAACATAATAACAAAACATAATAACAGAACATAACAGACAAGCTTAATTTTTTTTTTTTTTTTTTAAGTGAAACTTTTATTTTTTTTTTAATGAGTTTTTTCACATATAATTAGCTATCTGACTTAACTTAATAACTTAACTTAATAAAGCCATCATTATAAAAAAATTATTAAAAATTAAAATAATTAATTAAAACTAATTAATTTTTTAACAAAAATTAAAAAAATAAATATTTTCAACTCTTGGTTAAGCCTTATACCGAACTTTGTGTCTTAGCTAACAAACTACGATCTGGGCTCTTATTTATCAGCTTAGCTAGACGTGAAAAGACTCGCAAGTTATAGTCAGCTTGCTAGTTAATTAGAAGTGAAGCAACCAGTTTTGGATAATATTAATATTTTACAAAATTCAATTTAATGCTGGAAATATATATAGCCAATTGGAATTGTGACTATCATAATAAAAAACAAAGAGGCTCACGTGTCATAGTTAATATATTCTAATAAAGAATTATATGGACCCTGTTATGCAATAGTGTGTCAAGCGCCAAAAAAAATTAAAAATTGAGTTAAGCACGGAATATTGTTTCAAATGCTCTAATTAATAGTATTTTTTAATGAAATATGTCCTAAAAAAAATTTATATTTAATGTTACTTGCACAATTGACAAAAAAAATTATACTCGGTAGTTGGCGCTTGACACACTAATGCGTAACACGGTCCAAATATATCATGTGTTGGTCCATGAAGTAATTATGAGGGACTGAAACTTGATTTAAAAACAAATACCGTGATTATTCTAGCTAATAAAAAGAAACCAATTGTTACCCCCCACCCCATCTAATATTCTAATGTCTATTTAGAATAAGACATGAAACCGAAACGTTGCAAGAGTAATTTTTAATTTTTTTTTTTTTGTAAATAATAATTTCAAAAAAGGCATTAAACGGATGTAAATATTAATAATAAATTCCGTCCAAATAGACAATAGACAAATAAATAAATAAATAATAGAGAGCCTATTTTATAAATTAAAATACTCAAATTTTTTTTTCTATTTATTTTTTATTCTTTTAAATGTATAAAAAAAAAAAATATTTATATGTATTATTATTAATTATATAAACTTTTATAATGTATTGAAAAAAAAAAATAAATAAATAAATACTATGAGGATTTTTTGATAAATTAGTGACTTGAAAATATTACTGATACAACCAGACAAAAAAATAAATAATGTTATCTATGAAATAATATTCAAATTAATATTTAATAACTTGAACACTTGTAAAAAAAAAAAAATGTGCCAGAGCCGGGATCCGAACCAAGGGGTATAAGTTTTGTACTCAAGCATGGTTCTGACCAGGTTTGGGAGCAAACTGAAAGACCTGGGTTCGATTACCGACTCTGGCAGATTTTTTTTCAATATATTATTATTAATTTATATATTATTTCATTTATTAGGCCCTCTATACTGACGTTTCGGTCTTGGTTATGCCCATCCTAAGAACTTGCCTATCTTGAGAGTCTGCAAGCTCTGAGGATGGCTTTAACCAAGACCGAAACGTCACACAGGGAGGTGTTACGTGACGATTTCTGTCAATTCACCCTGTAAGCCACGTAAAAGAAATTTAATGAATTTGCAATTTAACAATGCTGGTCTAAACAGGATCTGAAGAAGAAATTAAATCAAATATTTTTTCTTTATTCAAATCCCTGTGCCTTAAAATATAAGATAATTTCCTTGGCCGAAACACTTAAAAAAAAAAAATATTCTCGTTATATCCACACTTTGGCCCAATCAAGGCAAGATTCCAAGAACAAACAAAAAAAAAAATGCATTCATCAGCCAAAAGAAACACAAAAAAATTTCACACTTTGTAGGCCAAATTCCTTGGTTTAAAATGACAACTCTTGGTTTTTATTGGCCCAATATGTGGACGTAACAAGTCACTAATTTATCAACCAATCCTCTCTTCACCTCTATCTATAGTCAAGTTTAGAAGACGATGACAAAGTGGAGAAGACAATTTTTATTTTTTATGTAAATATCAATCAATTCCCGTCCACTTAAATTGGCCTTAAATCAAGTGTAAATGTGTGTGCCTAATTTATGAATCCGTCCGTATTTGTTGATAAATAAATAAATAAATAAACGAATGAAAGAGAGAGAGAATCCTTTTAGATGCTCTAATTATAATCTATAATCTCATAGATAAACAGAGAACTTTTTTTTTTATTTGTGTTTTTGTTTTTGTATAGTTAGATTTTAGTTAAAAAAAAAAACAAAGAGTCTATGATAATAATAATTATAATAATTATTCTACATTTTTCTATTTGAATAAAAAAATTTAAAATTTATTTATTTATTTTATTTTTTATATATTATATTTCAGGGCTGCAATCACCACCAGTCAAGAGAAGAATTAAATATAGCCGATTATATAGCGTAGTATTTGAAAGAAAATTATTACAAAGTTTTGGAAAGTACCCTTAGAGCAGCTAACGTCTGCGTCATTTGCAAGGCCGAATAAAGTCTATTTTATTCACCTTAATGCTTTACAAAATTCAAATATTAACCAATTGAAATTGACCGCCGACCCCGCACCGCGGGATTAATAATGCCGAGGACAGAAAAAGAAGAAGAATCGATTGAAATTGTGTCCATCATCTTTTATAAGATACAAAAACAAAGAGGTTCATTAACGATCACAAATCATCCTTAAAACATTCTTGAAGAATTTCTCTACATATTGAAAAAAAATCCCATAAAAATTCGTACAGTGGTTTTGGAGTTAAATAACTACAAAGATCGAAATCATATTTATAAATTAAATAAATTTCCATCCAATTAAATCTCATAAATTTATTGCAATAAAATTTAAATAAAATAAAAATTTAGCGAGTTTATTTTAATTAAAATTAATTCCAATATAAGGAAATAAACATATAATTAGAATGAAATTCAAAAGAATGTTTGCCAACCCTTAACTTCTGAACGAAAAATTGTAAGAGGATGGAATTTTCTCTAAATTCAAGAGAAACATTTATTCTAAATATTAGAAGGGCTTTTATTTTTCATAAAATAAGCAAAAACCATTTATATATAAGAATCTATTTCTAGAGGAAGCTTACTCGTCGTTCCTTAAGGTGAATAAGGTAGGTTTTGATTAAAAACAAAATGTCTTTTTGTATGTTGGGATTTTATTGCGACTGTTTTCTGCAGATTATCACAGTTTCGGGGTCAATTACCCCATCTTCAAAACATTTTGTTTTTAATTAAAACCTACCTTATCCACCTTAAGGAACGACGAGTAAACTTCCTCTAGAAATAGATTCTTTTATATATATATATATATATATAATCTAGACAATCTGAATAACTCTACTTCTACATTTCATAACTCACCAGATCGTGTAATGGTCAAACATTACATGATCTGGCTAAAAATTAGACAGTCATGAAATCAATCCTTAGACAGATCGTAATGCTCGAGAATTACATGAAATGTCTAAATTTTTAGGCAGTTCATGAACTCCTAACAAGTTTTGCCATCTCTGTTTTAATTTAATGCAATAAATCTAAAAAATTTTATTTTTCGAAATCAAAAAAGGGCTCATAAGTTGTAGACATTTTAAATAACTTTAATTTAAAAAAAAAGGAGATAGCCAAATTTTGGCCGCTGGAATCTCGCGCGCCACCTTAACTCAAGATTTACAAAGTGAGGAAGATTTGGAAAATTTATTAATCGATAATAATAATAATATTGAAAAAAATTGACTTTTTTCGGATCTTTATTTCTTTACAAACAGTACACGATCGGCAAACTGCTGTTGGCAGTTCATGAACTGCCTAAAAATTTAGACATTTCATGAATTCTCACATTACACGACGTCTAGCCCAATTGCTTCATGCTGCTAAAATTTTTAGCCAGATCATGTACTGTTTGACCATTACACGATCTGGCTGCAGTTCAGAAATGTCTAGACAGTTCAGAACTGTCTAATTTCACGCTGTCTACGACATATATATAAAACTCGTACAATTCAGTTATTTTCAAAAACCATTTATTTCTATATCCTTAAATTAATTTCCACCATTTTTACTTTTCTTAATTTTATCATCACCTTCGGCGGGCCTCCGCCTGGCTAGGGACCTGCGCCCCCTGGACCCCCTTGCCCGCCTCGGACGGGCAAGTTTATTGCCAATTTGGGATATTTCTTGTTGCAATGCAAGTGTTAAGATGTTAAGGAAGGATCTTGAGTTCAAGTGAGGATGCACTGGCCACAAAAGGGTCTATTTATGACTGTTCAAAGGGCCAGTCGTATGCCTGCTCTCTACTCTTTTCAACTGCTGCTAAAAAATGAACCATGGTTTTTCTTAACCTGCTTAGAGAAGAGTAATCGAAAAAATAAAAAATTTTTTAGATTAATCGCATTAAATAAAAGATATTTTTAAAAAATTCGCTCTTATATCTTATAGATAATTAAATTAGTAATCATTGTGTTAAAAAATAATTAATTTTCTACCCTTAATTAATTAGCTGGAATCTTTCAAATGAAATGGAATAAATCCCTTGTATCCCTATGGGAAAAACTAACGCCATCTCTTGCCGCATAGAGTAACTCGGTAGTGAATCGTCTTCTAACGGCTTTTCGAGACGCGCACCTTAAGGGGAAGGGGGAGATGAGGGGTTTTGGATGGGTAAAGCAGGGCAAGGAGGGGGAAGAGGCGACGCGAATAGTATCTACCTAATTTATCAAATACTCATTGACATTTAGAAATGAATTTTCTAAAAAAAAAAAAAAAAAAAAAAAATGAGCAGTTAGGTGGCAGGCAAGGCAGGCTATTCTTTCCACCCAAAGGGTATATTTAAAAGCAATTATTTTATCATCAATTGGGATCTTTGATCGGATCCATTAAGCGAGTGAGTGAGCGAGCGAGTCAACCAACGATCACCACCGAATGCGCAAGTAAGTGTCTGTGTGTTGGAAATTTTAACCATTTAACCTTTGATTAGATTTATTTGGACTTTTTTTCTCTCTCTTTCTAAAGAGAGGGGAGATAATATCTGTATATAAAGTTAATAATATACTTTAATAAAAATATGTGAAAGTTATTTATCAACTTTCGAAAAAAAAAAAAAAAAAAAAATATTAATTTTAAGAAATAGGCAAACAAAGTTGGAAAACTTTTTTTTTTCTCTTAATATATAGAATTAAGGTCAAAATTTTGATGAAAATACACATTTTGAGATTTGTCTTTCTGTCTGTGTTCAAAATATCTCAAGAGCTAGGAGGTTGAGATTTGAACTTTAAGTTAGGTACCCCCATGGCACGAAATACGAAGCTTTTGAACAAAACCGGCCAAAGAGTACTAGTACTTTACTGATGTACTTTTTCAGTTTTTTTCGATTTTCTCAAAATTCGCTCACACGATTTTGATTAAAATTCAAAAATCAATTATTTTTTAGATGCTCTTTAAAATGTATATTCTCATTCTGCCTTTGAATTTGTTTGAAGCACACTTTACTCTTGTACTTGATAGGAAAGATAGGAGAAATGGTTGCCATGGAAACAATATATATATATTTTTCTCTTTTTTATAAATTTTATATCTTGCCCGCGGGCTTGGTGTAGGAGTTAGCGTGCTGGCCTTCTAGACCATGTCGGGGGTTCGGACCCCAGCACAGTGGTCCGAATTGAAAAAAAAAAAGTGGCCAAAATGAAAAAAATGAACTTTAGAATAACTAGAAAACCCCAAGCCCATTGGATACAGAAATGTTAAGGGCATTTGCCCCTAAAAGGATTTAGAGTTATCCCTGCCAACGGAGGAGAAACAGGCCCCTGAAGTTAGCCTCCAACTTCTGAGCTGAGAGCGTCGTTTATTTTAGTCAATTTCAATTTGTGTTTTAAAAGGTTTAACTCCAACCAACTTCCACCAAATTTGCTGGGGCTTAACCTTGATCTAAGTAGTTGAAATTTCATACTTTATCTCTTTCGATTCATTGTTTCTTGAATGCTTAAAATGGCGTTAAATTTTTTTTTCAAAACGTACATAAATTTTTCCTTATAAGATGCATAAGTAAAAAGTCCCGCATTATCCCACTCTATCGAAAGCATTTTTAGTTTTGCCATAGTGCAGGTAAAACAAAACTCATTACCTTCACTTCGATTTGCCTCCTTTAAAAAATTTTCAATAAAAACCAACAAAATTCTTGGATTGATAAATTTTTTTTTTTTTTAATAAACTTACTTAAAAATTTAAATCATTGTTTTATAATACAGTAGAGTCTTAATAATCCGGGAGTAAACCTGTCCTATGCCAGATTCTGAAAATGCCAGATTACCGGAAACATTTGAAAGAATGCAAAATTTAATATTTATCTCTTGTGGCGACATTTTGTTTTCTTAAATTACCCCTATTTTAGGCTGAGATTTTTTTAAATATTTTTTTCGGATTCAGCAGCCTCAAATACATAGATAGTAGTAATAAAATAATTTTGGCCACTTTTTTTTTCAATTTGGACCACTGTGCCCAGGCGGTCCGATGATTTTATTTAAGCCATTTGGATACCAAATGGCTTAAATAAGAATGCCTAGACCCCCAATAGATATAGTAATTACTAGGGCTCGGATTTTGCATATAATGCATGTTTTTTTTTTTTCTTAATCGCTATCCTTCAAATTTTTTTTCTGGCCGTTTTGTGAGACCAGTCACACCAGATTACCCCCCCCCCCCGAGAAACTCCTCTGGATCCGCCCTCGAACGGAGCCCTAACGGTTATCGTCAAAGTCTTATATGGCCTGAGTTGCCGAAAAGACTGTGTGAAAGTGTGTGTGAGTGTGAATGGAAAAAAGTGTGAGTGTTAAAAAAAACAATTTTAATATATCGGCAGGAACTAAATATATATCGCCACCAAAAATCTGGTGTGATACACAACTTTCAATTACCAAAGGTAATGTGTTGTCGACCAGTCACACCAGATTTATTTAAAGTGAAATTCCATCATATAAAATTTTAATCGTTTTATCTTGGGAAATGTTCTTCTCAATTAAAAGCATTTTATTTCAAAGAGTATTTAATATTTATTCACATTTTTATGTCTCTCCCCCCACCCCCCCCTCCCCTTCCCCTTCCCTCCCCCCCTCTTTTGCACTTGACCTTCCTTCTCTTTTTATTATTATTATTAATTTTTATTATGTTTTCCACTTATTTACATAACCTTCATCAGCAAAAGAGGAGAGAGAAAAAAAAAAGAATATTATAACAAAGTCAAGGTATATTAAACTAATTAAATATTTATTGCATAAGAGTGAGAGAGAGAGAGAGAGAGGTGAGGGGACTATATAATTTAATATTTTCTTTTTTTTTTTTAGATATATATATATCTAAAATAACAACTTTTATTATGTTTGTAATTAAATAGACTTTTTTTTTTTTTAATATACATAGGCTTATATATCGACGCTATAAACAAGAAAGAGTTGAAAACTTTGTAGTTAAGAATTCCACAAGAAACGTTTCTGAAATCAAAGAATAATTTAAAAAAAATCTGGCGTGGCAACGCACAGCGCACATCTTTCTCTTAACATCGGTAATTGAAAGGTGTGTCGTGCTAGCACCCCAGATTTTTTTGTTTTAGTTTCCCATAGCACTTAGTTAACTTGATCACTTGCATTTCATAAGAAAAAAGTAAAAAGTCAAAACACTCACACTTTTCTCCCATTCACACAGTCTTTTCGGGTGAGCAGGCGCCTTTTGTTCAACAATATCAAAAATTAATAACCGAAATGTTAAAACTTTAAATATTTAAAATTTATTTTTTTTTTTTTTTTTTTTTTAAAAAAACATTCACACTTTTTTCTCATTCGCACTCACACTCACACAGTCTTTTCGGCAACTCAGGCCAGGGGGTTTAAGACTTTTAGACGATAACCGTTGTTGATAAATATACATATAGGGTCCAGGCATTCTTATTTAAGTCATTTGGTATCCAATTGGCTTAAATAAAATCATCGGACTGCCTGGGGTCCGAACCCGCGACGTTTGGTATACCAGGTTAGCACGCTAACCCTTCTACGCCATGCCCCGAGGGCTTATTTTAAAATTTATTTGTATTTAGAAAAATTATATTTAATTCTATTTTGTTTTTAAACGCCTTGACCTAGGGATTAACCTTTCGGTGGTTCCGAAATAAAATATTATTTGAAGAAGAATTAAATATACCATAAATGAAAGACATTTTCTAGTTTGATTACTCTCTAAAAACGAATTAGTAAAAAACTACTAATTCATAGTGAATAGTCACTTTTTTAAGATGTGCAAAGTAGACCACCCGTAAATAGTGGATATCCACTTTTTCAATTAGTAAAAATTATTAATATGAAAAATTCACTAATTGAATAAGTGAATTTTTAAAAAAATAATGACCAAAAAAAAGAAACGTTCAAGATATATGAAATAAGGTGCGATGACACCGGGACCTAACTTGTGTTTACTGACTCGAGTTCTAGCCGAACCCACTTAAACTTGACTTACTCTTACTTCTCTGTTATTTGGTATATAAGTATGTCGCTGATGTTAACAATGCTTTTTACTTGAATGTTACTATATTCCTTCCCAGCAATTTATTTCTAAATAAACTTAATAAAACTAATTATCGTTATATCAAGAAATATATTTACTAAATTTTAAGTAAAAATATTTCTTAATTGACTATTTAAAAAATAATATTTTATTAATTTAAAAAAAATTTGGAATCTATTTGTTTTGACTTAACATATATTTCCTGCAATTTTTAACAAAAAATACAAGTTATCTCAATATTATTATTTATTTGTATTATTATTACTTAAATAAAGCCTTATATTGCCAAAAATGTCTTTATTAAGGAACCGATCAAACAGCTGGTCGGCCATGTTGGCTTCTCAGACAGCCGGAATTGAATGAACTACTTTTTTGAATTAGTAAAAAAATAACTAATCTAAAAGTAACCAATAAACTTACTAAATATATTAGTAGATTCTACTCAAAATGACTAAATTTGATGTAATTTTCTTACCTACTATTTGAATAAGTAAAAATTCTACTAATTCGTTTTAAGAGAGTAGTATAGCCTCTCTAAAGGAGGTCCAGAAGGTGGACCCCCCCCCTTTGCCGGTCGTACGGCTGGTAGGCCTATATAATAAAAAGCCTAATATGTGTCCAGTCGTTAAGAGTTGGTTTGCAGGTGTAAAAACAAAACAAGAACTAATCATCGAATGAGCATTTAATGATAATTGGTTGACTGGATGGATATACTCCCCCAACTGATAAAAATCCAGCACATGGGGGGGGGGGGGGGACAGGTGTCGTCTTTCTTTCGGTTTATTTATTCGTATTATTTTTGTATCTAATGTTTACATACAAGTGACGCCCTCTCTTTTCCTTCCGATTAAAATCAAATTAAAAAATCGTTACGTCTTTGCAGAGCGTTGATGAAAGCGGAACAAAGGAAAGGGCAAAAAGGAATAAAAATTGAAAGATTCTCATTAACATGACTGACGGTGAGTGCAAGGCATTCATTGTTCGTTACCTAGACAGGGTGTGTACAATCGCTGGTTGATCATATCAATTAAATTTCATAGATATATGGATCAGTTTAGGTTTAAAAAATTATTATTGTGTTTGTTATTAAAATTATATTGATATGAGAAAAAAAAAGATTTTATTTGAAATTTCTATCGGGATCCCCAATTATCCATAATAATATAAAAAATTCAAGAAGGGATTGGGTATAACTAATTTTGGCATCATTCAAAATATTAAACAAAAATTTGACATTTACAAGAGGAGTGCATGGTCTTCCCCTCACCGATTTAAACGAAAATGATTTTATGTGTAGGTACTTAATGAAAAAAATCTGGTGTGACTGGCGCACAGCACACAACTTTCTCTTACCTTCGGTAATGGAAAGTTGTGCACTGTGCTTGTCACACCAGATTTTTTGTGTTTCGATTTGTATTTAGTTTCCTACAGTAGGGTACAATTGAATTCAAGATGTAAAATTTATAAGTATGGGAAAATATTTATATTTTGATACCATGGCAACCATTTCTCCTATCTTTTCTATGGAGTACAAGAGTAAAGTGGTCTTCAGAAGATTTCAATCACAAATGAGAATATACATTTTATAGAGAATCTAAAAAAATAATTGATTTTTGAATTTTAAAAAAAATCGTTGGAGCAAATTTTGAGAAAATCGAAAAAAACTGAAAAGTGAATCAGTAAAGTACTAGTACTTTTTGGTCGATTTTGTTCAAAAAGCTTCGTGTCACGTCCCATGGGGGTGCCTAACTTAAATATAAAATTTCAACCCTCCTAGCTCTTTTCGTTCTTGAGATATTTTGTTCACAGACACACACACACACACAGACACACAGACACACAGACAGACAGACCATGTCGCGAAACCCACTTTTTTGGGATTCAGGGGACCTCAAAACGTAAAGATCCATCAAAATCTCGACATCGAATTTTTGACATGAATCCAATACTTTCTCTCTATATATATATTACATATATACATAGGTAAGAGAAAGTAACAAATTCTGTTAAAGCAAGAGGATTCGCTTTTAAACCGTAGAAAAAAAAAATATTAAAGATTTTGCTACTATGTCTTAAGCCGTTGCTATAACAATCATATTTCAAAAAGCCTAGGTGGCTTGTAAACGAAATCTCAAGTTTCAATCACGTCGGGTAAAAACTATTTTTTCTTGTCATTGAACACATAAATAAATTTACAATTATATTTTTATTTTGGTAACCTATTAGCATTAATGCAATTTCATATATGGACCCTGTTAAGCAAATGGTGTGTCAAAGACCAAACATCGAGTTTTGAGAAAAATCAACATTAAAGTTTTTCTGATTTAAATTGTTTTGATTAGATTGTTATATCATTTTTTTGTCAATAGTGCAAGTAAATACTGTAATTATGGCAGATATTCATAAATTATTCTCCTAAAATACGACTAATTTAGAGAATAAACAATAAAATATAAAAAATTATTTTTGCAAAATTCTCTAAGTCCAATTTGCAATTTGCAAAAATGCTTCAAAGTCTCTTGATAATAAATAAAATAATTTTAGGTTATAATTCAAAATTAAAACGGAGTTATTATTAAAGTTATTTTCTGGTTATATTTAGTACTAATAGCTTAGAAACTTTTTATCAAATGTATTAATAATTTGTTAGAAAATAATAAAACAAGAAATTAAATACCAATATTTACTTAAAAGTACAAAAAAAGTAATAAATTTTGTTGATATTTCCTTTTTTTACAGTCGGGATAAAAATGCCTCCTTTCTGCTCCAGCTCACAACGTTGAAGGAATGGCTTTTGGTCTCCCTCAACGATTATTATGAAAGTTTTCTATTAGCATTACAGCCCTTTCAGCTGTATCATTCACAGCTTTTAGAGAAAGAACTGGTCTTTTGACTTCTAAATCTGCCACGAGAGAGGATTCTCTTCAAAAAGAGTGTCGTTCTACCTTCAATGGAGCATAATCTTTTTACAAAATCCTCTCGACTTTTCTTCTTTAAATTAATTACCATCTTCGTTTTTACAATTTAATATTTATTAATTCAAATATCCAACAAACGATAGGGTGCCGCCCGGAGTAGAACCACGAATCCACTGATTTATATTCAGTGTGCCCTAACCGCTGGACCACAGCACGGTATTCGGTTATTTGAGATCATTCAGAATCACGTGATGTATATAATATCTTATATATTATATGTATAATTTCTTATTTATCTTCGTTTTTGTTTGTCAATTTTATCATCCAAAAGCGATATACCCAGTAAAGAAAAAGACCTCTTCTTCAGTTAAATTATATTTGGAGGAAATTTAGGGTTAGATTGAGCAACCCAGACAAACAAGGACTACCAGATATCTGTTTCTTTATGACAACGACGTATGTTAAGCTATGGATTCAATGTATTTCGGCAGTAAAGGCAAGTTTTCAAGATTTTAGCTTTCTGAAAGCATTACAAGATTACGAAAGGTTCCGATCATTTTTAAAGCAGCCTTAAGAAAATTTTTCCCTAATATAATTTAACTAGCGAAGTGATCATTATATCTCTTTTGGATGGTGAAGTTGACGTCCAAACAAAAACGAAGATGGTAATTAATTTAAAGAAGAAAAGTCTATAGGATTTCGTAAAAAGATATTCTCCATTGAAGGTAGAACGACACTCTTTTTGAAGAGAATCCTCTCTCGTGGCAGATTTAGAAGTCAAAAGACCAGTTCTTTCTCTAAAAGCTGTGAATGATACAGCTGAAAGGGCTGTAATGCTAATAGAAAACTTTCATAATAATCGTTGAGGGAGACCAAAAGCCATTCCTTCAACGTTGTGAGCTGGAGCAGAAAGGAGGCATTTTTATCCCGACTGTAAAAAAAAGGAAATATCAACAAAATTTATTACTTTTTTGTACTTTTAAGTAAATATTGGTATTTAATTTCTTGTTTTATTATTTTCTAATCAAATTATTTCAACAAAATTAAATAATTGCATATTAAAGATAGGAAGTCGCCGCGGGCGCGCGCCAATACTCTCTCACCTAACTGGGCATGTTTCAAGGGGGGTAGGGGGTAGTTAATGAACTTTCAATGATGTAAAATTTATTTTGCGAGTGTTTTTTAATAGAATCAACAAAATTATAACCTATCCGAGAAAAAAAAAATTTCGAAATTTTTTTCACAGGGGGTCGGGGGGGGCTAAATGAACTCCGATTGACGTAAAATTTGATTTGTGGGTATTTTTTAATATAATAAACAAAATGAGAACGTATACGCAAAAAAATAAAAATTTTCAAAATCCCGCCCAAGACGGTCGGGGGAGGTAAATGAACTCCAAATGGGGTCAAATTTTATTTACGAGTGTTTTATAATATAAGTAAAAAAATTAGAGGGTATAACCAAAAAAAAAATAAAAATCGAAAAATAAGGGACACCCTAATATATATATATGGGGTCCAGGCATTCTTATTTAAGCCATTTGGTATCCAAATGGCTTAAATAAAATCATCGGACTGCCTGGGGTCCGAACCCGCGACGTTTGGTATATGAGGTTAGCACGCTAACCTCTACGCCAAGCCCCGAGGGCGTCTCTTGATAATAAATAAAATAATTTTAGGTTATAATTCAAAATTAAAACGAAGATATTATTAAAGTTCTTTTATGGTTATATTTAATACTAAATAGCTTAGAAACTTTTTATCAAAAATTACATTAATAAATTTTAAATAGTATTAACGTTTTAAAATTAAATACAAAGTGATAACAAAATTTTCTCATCAATTAATTCCTGAATGGAAGTGAACATGGCAACAGTAAATCAAAGTTATAATGAAATTGACTTAATACCGAAATCGCACTGATCCTCATCTTCATTATCAGGAATAATATCAAAAAATTAAATTTTGACATCTACGATTCATTTCTCATTTAAAAAAAAAAAAGGATTTTGGTTTATTTAAGTTTAAATAAGTTTTTATTGGTTGTTAACACCATAAAAAACAACGTGTTAGGAACATAAATTATTATTGCAAAATGAAAATCCTGCATTGAAATATTGTAAAAATAATTTTATGCTTTTACATGAAATATAAATTTTTTTTAGGACATATTTCATAAAAAATACTATTAATTAAAGCATTTGAAACAATATTCCGTGCTTAAATCAATTTTCAATTTTTTTTGGTCTTTGACACACCATTGCATAACGGGGTCCATATAACACACAATTTTCAATTACCGAAAGTAAGTGCGACCAGTCACACCAGATTTTAAATTCAAAAAATTAATATGTAGATTTCCTTAACCCACACTAGAACAAACACCCTGTAGGCTATATATTTCAAAGAACATTAATTTTAGATGTAATTAGAGCAATGACAGACAGCTCTTTAGATGAAAATATTATTTTTCCATTTGGAAACGACAGCAACAACAAAAAAAAGAGCAATTGTTCATAGTTAACGCTCTATGGTTCTTGAAGAAATTAGTTTTATTATAAGCGCATTATTTATTTATTTATTTAATATACAAATCGGATGGAGTAATTTTTTTTTTTTTTTTTTTAACGGAAATGAATATTAAAAAAAAATAAATATTTTTTAATAGTATAAGTATTCTTTGGCCGATTTTATTCAAAATACTGGAGAGGTCGAATTTTTCAATGCGTTTTTTTTTAAATGAATTAAACTCATAAGAGAATATCGGAACATCGAGCTATAATTTTTTTAATGACTTATTAAAAAATTATCGTAATTAATTTTTTTGTTATCAAGCAAATACAAAAAAACAATCTGTCCCATTAATCTTTAATTTTTTTTAAATTTAAAAATGAATTTATTGTTATTATTAATCACATATTAATTAAGAAATTTTTAAAATAAGATTAGATGATTTAATTAAAAATCAACTGTCAAATTAGTTCAGCATTCTTGCAATAGATGGCAGGCTAGTCTACCAGACGATATAGTATTAGCCTATATCTGGCCTATATTTATATATTTTTATGCTTTTATAAAAGATAGATAATATATAATAAAGGTATTTATTGTTAAAAGATCAATGAAAATCAACCAAATGCATTAAATGTTATTAGCTACCATTCAGACATCTCTGGGCAAATTTTTGAATTACTTGATATTTGGGCATACTTTTTATGACACACTACGCCATCTTATCGGGAAAAACATGCGTCACACCTTCGGTTCTATTCCGCCTTAACAGAAATTTATCTTCATAGAATTTAAGTTTTTTTTTCACAATAAATTTAATGAATTTCACCTGAAATATCAGAAAATGTGGGTTAAGGCAAACGAAAAAACTCTCAATACTCAAATTTAATATTTGAACTGAATACCCATGTCGTAGACGTCTCGAGGAATTTCAAAAAAATCGGCTAAAGAATATTAGTACTTTACATGAATCCAATAATATATATTAACAGGTAGGAGAAAATTATAATTTTTATTCTTCTTAAATTCCATCATCGAATTAACTAGATTTTTTATTTATTAATAAATATAATTAGTTTTATGATTAATTAATTAATTTCACATAATTAACAGTATAAATTTATGAATTTCTTTTATTTTAAATAAAATTGCAAAAAATATAATTGCAGCGTTTTCTTCTATCTGTGTGTAGGGATGTGGTAACAAAAGTATCAATACTTGTACTTGGTATCGTATCGATACCAGTAAGTATCGAGTATGTTTTTAAGTATGAGTATTACACCGGATGATCAGTGCGATATATGCCCCTTCCCCCCCCCCCCCCCCCCCTCAGAGTAATAATCGCCAGGGCTTCCTGGAGGATCAACCCCCCCCCCCTCCACCCTTCTGGGTTGAATCACAGCGTAAAGTGTACTTGAACTATTTTCACGTAAAGCTTTATTGATATAAGCTACTTTTTAGAGTATCTAAAAAATAATTAATTTTTTTTAATTTTAATCAAAATCGTTAGAACAAATTTTGAGAAATCGAAAAAATACATCAGTAAAGTACTAGTACCCTTTGGCCGATGTGATTGAAATTTCTTGAAATACTTGCGACATAGGTACTTGGCTTAAGTATAAAATTTGAGTACCGAGAGTTTTTTCGTTTTTGAGTAATTCCCTTTAACCCACATTTTTTGATATTTCACCTGAAATCAATTTAATTTATTGTGAAAAAATCTTAAATTTCAAGAAGATCGATTCCAGTTAAAATATCAAAACATAATGTTTATGTAAATTTCTCTGAAAGAGATTTTATTGCTTTTAAATGCCTGTTTGATTGCTTTTCTTGAAATTGCCATTAAAAGGAGGCGATTCCCTTTAGCTTGAATTTGACGTCATTTTCACAATCATTTGAATGAATTTCAACTGAAATATCAAAAAATGGGGATTAAATTAAATAACTCAATAAGGAAAGAACTCTCGATACTCAAATTTTATACTTAAGCTAAGTATTCATCTCCCAAGCATGGGCAGGAATTTCATTCCGATCGACCAAATAGTACTAGTACTTTACTGATGTATTTTTTTATTTTTCTCACAGTTGGCTTTAACGATTTTGTTTAAAAATCAATTACATTTTAGATGCTTATTCTTATTTTGTAGACAAAATTGTTTGAAGCCCACTTTACTTTTGTACTTGATAGGAAAAGTAGAAGCCATAGTAACAAAATTTAAATTGTATATCTTGAATTCTAATATATTGCCGGAAACTAAGGTTGACAAAACTTGTTGAAAAATATCCTGTGACAAGCACAGAACACAACTATCAATTGCCGAAGGGAAGAGAAAGCTGTGTGCTGTGCGACCAGCCACACCAGATTTTTAAACAAATTCAGGACGATTACAATCAGAATATTTGCACAAGGGAGAGACACACAGACATTAAAAGAATATTTATTTTATAAATAAAATGTTTTTTTCTTTTATTGAGATAAAAATTAGTTGAGTGGAGATAAATTTCCCGATGATCACTTAAAAACAGAGTATTATTTATACGGTGTCAACAACAAGAAACATATTTTGTTTTTATTGTTCTCTTAATGGATAGCTTGCTAAAACAGAGAAGGAACTTATTGTGAAATAAAATTAAACGACTCACAGAGCAACGTACTTTCTTTTACATCTTTTTACTTTCTCTTACCTATGTATATATGTAATATAGAGAGAGAAATTATTGGATTCATTTCAAAAATTCGATGTCGAGATTTTGATGGATATTTTTTTTTTTTTTTTTTTTTTTTTTTTTTTTTTTTTTTTTTTTTTGGAATGGGTGCATAAGGTCCGAAGACCTATAATGACCAATAGTCACATGCAGCCAGGAAGAAAATAAAAACAAAAGGAGAAGCATAAAGGGGAAACTCAACTGCGGGAACTGAGAAGATGCCTGTTGAGGTTAGACTTGAAAGTCTGAAGATTGTAGGTTTTGGGGAAGATAGACGCAGGGAGCTTGTTCCAATCACGGGAGGTCATGGGGACAAAGGAAGAATGAAATTGTTTTGTTACATGTTTTGAGGTCCCCTGAATCCACAAAAGTGGTTTTCGCGACATTGTCTGTCTGTCTGTCTGTCTGCTTGTGTTCAATTTTAAGTATGAAGCTAGAAGGTTGAAATTTTATTTTTAAGTTAGGTACCCCCCCTGGCACGTGACAGGAAGATTTTGAACAAAATCGACCCAAGAGTATACTAGTACTTTACTGATGTACTTTTTTTTTCGATTTTCTCAAAATTCGTTCTGACAATTTTGATTCAAATTCTTCAATTATATTTTAGATGCTCTTTAAAAAAGTACATCAGTAAAATTTTTCGAGAAAATTGTTTGAGGTACACTTTACTGATGTATTTCAGATTTTTCAAATTCACTTTCGGGCTCTTCCTTTCATAGAGACAATATTAATTTCCTATAGGGATTTGTATGTTAATTTCGATTCAAAAGGGGGTCCCCCTTAGGAACCTTTTACACAATTTTGAATTTTTTCCAATTTTGAAATTTTGTTTTTATTTAGGATTCTCTATTGCAGTCATTCTCAAAGTGTGTTCCGCGATACCCCTGCAGGGGTTCCGCAAGAATTCAGACAAAAAAAAATCAAAACACCTCTCTCTGGTCGAACGTTTTGACGCGGGCGTATCACGAGGGGCAGCCGAACTTAGTCGTTACCCACAACAGTACAATTTTATTATGTTGCCACCGCCGATATCTACGTGTGCGCGCTCACAAAGTTGAAATTGTTTACACCGCATTTTTTGTATTTCTATTTTTATTTCCGCTTTCTATTTATCAAAGGCGTTGTTCCGCCAAGAATGTCGCTTACCAAAAAGGGTTCCGTCACCAAAAAAGTTTGAGAACCGCTGCTCTATTGAACTGTATATAAAATATCAAAATAGCCTATGTGATTAAAATGTTGAAAAATAAGCATAGTTTATTTCACTCAACATTTAAAATGCAAGTTTAGAACTAAAGGGTTATGTGAAACGATCAGGGGCGTATATATAAATTTTTTCGGGGGGAGGGGGGGGCCCGAACTTCCGCAGGGAAAATTTTTTGACGAAACTAAATCATATTACTTTTTTTTAGGGACCCTTTTTTTTTCAAGAAACTAAATTGGCTGCTGGGCGGGAAAATGTTTCACCCCTGCCGTTAAATGCATTTTATCTTTTTTTTTGGAAGAAGGAATTTTTTTTTTCTGAGGGGGCCCGGGCTCCTTGGCCCCCTTTATAAACCCTATTCACTGTCTACCCGTATATAAGTATATAGAGAAAAGAAAACGCTTTATTTTCAGCAATTGTTTTATTTCGTTAGTAAGGCAATATTTCCATATTTTCGGAGACCTAACGGCACTCCTTCCTCAGTGGATTTCACCTCAATTCACCACATTACGGCCCTTATAATTAAAACGCTTGGAAGCGACATGTTATTCAAGTAGCAATTATTAATCATTTAATTCAATTAGATAGGAAATCCGAAATATATGATCATATTTCCTATCTAATTGAATTAAATGATTAATAATTGCTACTTGAATAACATGTCGCTTCCAAGCGTTTTAATTATAGGGCCGTAATGTGGTGAATTGAGGTGAAATCCACTGAGGAAGGAGTGCCGTTAGGTCTCCGAAATATATGGAAATATTGCCTTACTAACGAATTAAAAACAATTGCTGAAAATAAAGCGTTTTTCTTTTCTCTTTAATAAACCAAACTTCAGCATCACCACTTGAGGAGAATAAGATATATATGTAGATTTGAGAAATTTCGCGGGGGGAGCCTTTATATATACCCCTGATCTCGATACAAAAAATTTGGTGTGACCATCACCACTTTCGGTAAGAGAAAGTGGTCTGCTGTGCGCCAGTCACACCAGATTTTTTTTTATACGATTCGATGATCAAAAAATTTTGACCCTTGCAAATAAATGTTGATTAGAACAATTAAGAAAAAGACTTAACCTTAAAAAAGAGAGAGAGATTTATTATTAAATACAAAACAAAACAAAAAAAAAAAAAAAAAAATTGGCGGATCTTGAAAGAGAAGAGAATACAAATGAACACAAAACGATTAATTAAAATCTAATTCTATTTCATAGAAATCTAAGAAGAAGAAGAAGAAAGATTTAACGTGATATGAAAACTCAAATAGATTGGATATAAACAAAAACAAAAAAAAAAGTGAATTGATTATAATTTAATAATTTGTTCTGTGAAGCGAGCGATCGCTTTGTTTTTTTTTTTTTTTTTTTATCGTTCGTCTCTCTCCCTGTCATTTGCTCTGTGCTGTGTGTGACGAAATGTCTCTCCCTTTTGGATATTAAGCATGCCAGGCACGCAAAACGACACCGGCTAATTAGAGGGGAGGGGGGGCACACGCACACAAAGACGCGCCCGCCCCAAATAAATTGCGCCCCTGTCGACTCAAAGAATTGAATACTCTCTTCTTATTCAATTATATAAAAATGTGTCTATTACAATTTTAAACAATGAAATGTCTTGAACGTAAATTAAGGGAATTAAATTAATCAAATGCATATGAAAAAAAATCTGGTGTGACTGGCGCACAGCACACAACTTTCGATTACTTCGGTAATCGAAAGTTGTGTTCTGTGCTTGTCACACCTGATTTTTTTGTGTCGACATATATTTAGTTCCCGACAGTATGGTACATTCGAATTTCAAGATGTAAAATTTATAAACATGGGAAAATATTTATATTTTGTAACCATGGCAACCATTTCTCCTATCTTTCCTATGGAGTACAAGAGTAAAGTGGTCTTCAGAAGATTTCAATGGACAAAATGAGAATATACATTTTAAAGAGCATCTAAAAAATAATTGATTTTTGAATTTTAATCAAAATCGTAGGAGCGAATTTTGAGAAAATCGAAAAAAACTGAAAAAGTGCATCAGTAAAGTACTAGTACTCTTTGGCCGATTTTGTTCAAAAGCTTCGTGTCACTTGCCAAGGGGGTATCTAACTTATATATCAAATTTCAACCTCGTAGCTTATTTCCTTCATGCTTTAAATTGAATACAGACATACAGACAGACAGAATTTTTAATTAATAAAACCTTTGAAACAAATAACCTAGTGTTTAATTTATATATTTAATTTACAAAATGTTTCAACGAGAACCAATGGTCGTAAGTTTAAATTCTATGTAAAGAGACCCCACATTTTGAGGGACCCACTTTTTACTTTCTCTTATCTATATGTAAATGTTAATATAGATAAATACATATAAAGAGATGGTCTGTCTGTCTGTCTGGATTCAATTTTAACACCTCTTTTCTAGGGACATTAATTAGGGTATGGAGCAGGATTCCTGGCGATATCAGGTCTTCAAATTCTTTAGAATAAATTTTATTCTTTTCTATTAAAAGAACAGGAGCATTTTTTTTTTTTTATTTTTTTTTTTAAATTTTACGAGCCAGGGAAGTTTAATTTATAAGGAGCAATCTCTGGGGTGGGAGGGAGAATGTTTTCCTAGTAGTATGCAATTTTTCTTTTCTTTTTCATTTATAAATATAGTCCATATATATACCATACATCAGGGCCGGAACTACGAGATTTTTTAGGGGGGGGGGGGCGGCAAAATTTAATTTGCCGCTCCCTCTGAGCGGCAAATTAAATTTTGCCCCCCCCTCCTTAAAATTTTCTATACAAAATTCATATCATTTTACCTTTTTTTTTTACTAAATCTTGCTTTAATTACCCCCCCCCCCTGATATCTGCCGCCCGGAGGCACTTGCCCCCCACTGCCCCCCCCTCCCTAGATCCGGCCCTGCTATACTTTTTTTATGTAACATTAATGCTAATTAATGCTTCAGGAGGCAAATTGCCTCAGAGCACAATAAATACAATTCATTCATTCATTCTCTCAAGTTCGTACAATAAGGGACAATATTAAGTCCCACCCAAGCGTTTTCTACTTGTGGTTATTTCAATATTTTTAATATTTTTTAATGAAAACTTTCATAATTCACACCTAGTAAATTTTCAATAAAGGTTTCCTTTTTCTTTTATAAAAACAATGAAATAATCACAAGTAGAAAACGCTTGGGTGGGACTTAATATTGGCCCTTACTGTACATTAAATAAGTAGGGCCTATATAACTCTATATCTAAGTGTCTAGTTTGACAGTAGATCTATTAATTTTATTTTTTCATCATAGGATAAACAATAAAAAAAAAAATTTCGCCAGAGGAAATATGAATTGCGAATTTCCGGAGTGTTTTATAATGTGATTGAGGGAGAGAGAGAGGGAGAGAGGAGCCAATTAGGGTGAGGAAGATGAGAGGATGGATCCCTTCAGGATTGAAGATGATGGACCTCAGGTAATTTTTAATACCTGGTCTGCGGTCTACGCGCTGCGGCGCCCAGGACTAAAAATTGAAAATTACAGCCCAGAGATAATTGAATTATGTCGAGGTCGAAGAGTCCAACCAGGGTTGCCACCTCCTCTTTTTTTTTCTTTTATCATCTGACGAAAGATGCTGCTGTTGCCTTAATCAAAAAACTAATATGGAGACAGAATCAATTCCGTCGACTCGTTTCTATATATGGAATATAATTTGAAAAAAAAAAAAAAAAAAAGAAATGATTAGTACCTATAATCAAACATGATGGGAATTTTTCAGCTTCATGTTATTTTGACACTTTTGTCAATTTTAAAACGAACTAGTTGAAGCCAGTAAAAAAATCTGGTGTGACTGGCACATGATGCACAACTTTCTCTTACCGATACACGGTTGTACGCCGTGCTGGTCACGACAGATATTTTGTGTCGAGGTACATTTAGTTTTCTATACAACTTTAATTAACTTGACCACTTGCATTTCATATGTACAGTGAAGGACAATATTAAGTACCACCCATGCGTTTTCTACTTGTGATTATTTCATTGTTTTTATAAAAGAAAATGAAAATCTTTATTGGAAATTTTCTAGTTTTGAACCATGAAAGTTTCCATTAAAAAATATATAATATTTTTTTTTTAAACAATGAAATAATCACAAATAGAAAACGCTTGGGTGGGACTTAATATTGTCACTCACTGTAACAGGTAAATAAAAAAATCTGGTGCGATTTTGATCAAAAGCTTATTTTCACGCCCTAGGGGGGTGCCTAACTTAAATATAAAGTTCCAACCTCCTAGTTCAATTCCTTCATGCTTAAATTGAACACAAACCCACCCATCCAGCCACCCTCAGACAGACCATGTCGCGAAAATCACTTTTTTGGACTCAGGGGACCTCAAAACGTGTATATCCATCAAAATCTCGACATCGAATTTTTGACATGAATCCAATACTTTCTCTCTATATATATATTACATATATACATAGGTAAGAGAAAGTAAAAAGTTAAATATTTATTTAGATCTCGATATATTCTTTAAAATTACAAAGTTTGAAATCTTGAAATGCAATTTTTTTTTTTTTTTTCATTTTTTACAAATAACTTCTGAACTACTGGACGGATTGCCATGAAATTTGCTCCAGGTCTAGAGAAGAGTTTTCCAAACTGGGAGGCGCGGACTAGTCTAAGGGGAGGCGCGAATATTAGTCACAGCGAGCAATTTTCCAAATGCAGCCAAAATTATTTCTTTTATTGTGACGTTTCGGCCATCTTCAGGGCCGGAGGCGAGAATAAATGAAATTTTAATTTTAAAATTAAATAAAGGCGTCAGCCAAGGAAAATAAAAATCAATTTATTCTGTCGACGTTTCGAGCGCCCGTCGCGCTCTTCCTCGGGACAGTATAAGTGTCAAATGTTATAGATGGTAATGACAAAATAGTCGGTTGACATTATTAGATAATCTCAACAAACATTAATAATGTATCTGTTGAAAGATTTAACAATAATTTTAATATTATATAATGGCATGTGTTTTGTTAAACGGTTACTTGTACAGAGCGCGACGGGCGCTCGAAACGTCGACAGAATAAATTGATTTTTATTTTCCTTGGCTGACTCCTTTCCACGCAACTTTAGTTAATACTCACAGCCAGTTTAATAATTAATTATTTAAAATTAAAATTTCATTTTTCATTCAAAGATTTCATTCAGAAATAAAATTTCTCGCCTCCGGTTCTGAAGATGGCCGAAACGTCACAAGAAATAATTTTGGCTGCATATGACTAGGATTTTTTTTTTTTACTCAGCTTTTTAGCATTAAAAATGCCCTCGGGGCATGGCGTAGAGGTTAGCGTGCTAACCTCATATACCAAACGTCGCGGGTTCGGACCCCAGGCAGTCCGATGATTTTATTTAAGCCAATTGGATACCAAATGGCTTAAATAAGAATGCCTGGACCCCATATATGTATATTTATTAATAACGGATATCGTAAAAAGTCTTATATGGCCTGAGTTGCCGAAAAGACTGTATGAATGGGTGTGTGAGTGTGAGTGTGAATGAGAAAAAGTGTGAATGTTTTTAAAAAAAAAAAAAAAAGCATTAAAAATTTTTGTTTTTGTATTATTTTACAAAATGGGGGAGGGAGGGGGGAGGCGTCATATGATTAAATATTTTTAAGGGAGGCGTTGTAACACAAAGTTAAGAAACCACTGTTCTAGAGGCCATCGTCTTAATTATTATGGCTGAGTTTCAAAAGATTTGGTACAGAGGAAGCTAAGAAAACCATGGTTTGAGATAATAATTTACCGCTCTCTGTGGTCTGATTCACTTCTCGTTTTAATACCTTCTTAAGCCCACTTAGGACTTCAAATTCGCCAAACATCATCCTAATTCGATGAATAGTTCCAGAGATTTAAGCATCACATACACATTTAGGGACTCAGTAAAATAGATTGAAGCTCCATCCATCTCTGCTCTCTGTAACGGCATTTTTGACTGACATTGCACTTCTTAATTAAATGTCGCAATTATTATTAAAACTTGAACAAAGTAGTAGCGCTAGGGATAATGAATTTAATAATGACAAATAATTGGTCATAAAAATTTAATATCCGGTTGCTAGGGCCTAATTTAAATGACGGCGTAATTGAAAAAGCAATCAACTCTTGGAGATGATGAGTTATTAAAGAGAGAGAGAGAGAGAGAAGGTGCAACGGGACTTCTCTCTCTCTCTGCATCTGCATCTGCAACAATATATAAATTAGCATACGTGACAGCTAAATTAAACTTATTATTTCTTAGTTACCAAGTTATTTTTACAGGTACTTTCTCTATATGTCAGTGGCGGATCCAGAGGTGTTTCTCGAGGGGGGGGGGGGGTAATCTGGAGTGACTGGTCGCACAGCACACAATTTTTTCTTAATTTTGGTAATTTAAAGGCGCATTCTATACTTGTTTGCCAAAATATATATACAAATCAAATATTTAAGTATTAATTTTTAAAATTTTACATTAAAAATAAATTTTTTTTCGAAAAAAAGTTTGTTTGTTTTTTAATCTCAGGAGGGGTAATTACCCCCTTTACCCCCCCTGTATCCGCCCTTGCTATATGTACGATATTAGAGTGAGGCGGATAGCTGAGTAGGTCTTGTAGCAAGAAAGAAAGAAAAGAGCGATTGCAGCCAAGTTTATTTCGTTTATTGATCACTTCAAGTTGACGTTTCGGTCAGATATACGACTATCCTCAGAGCTGAAGCGTGTCAATAAATTTCCTCAAAATATCGAATGGCCATTGAAAACATTCTAAAGCACACTTTACTCTTGTGCTTCATAGGAAAGATAAGAGAAATTGTTGCCATGGAACAAAATATAAATATTTTCGCATATCAATAAATTTTACATCTTTAATTTTAATATATTGGCGGAAACTAAATGTATGTCGACACAAAAAAATCTAGTGTGACAAGCACAGTACACAACTTTCTTTTAAAGGTAAGAGAAAGTTGTGTGCTGTGCGATAGTCACACCAGATTTTTTTTTTAAATGTTAGAGCTATTTTCTGTTAGCACTCGTTACAACAATTACAACATGTAGCACTGAACCCCCAATAGAGATATTAATATTAATTAACGGTTATTGTCAAAGTGTGAATGGGAAAAAAAAATTCTTGAATATTGGCGTAAACTAAATATATGTCGACACGAAAAATCTGGTGTAACAAGCACAGAACACAACTTTCGATTACTGAAGGTGTGCGACAGTCACACCAGATTTTTTTAACACATTTTTTAACAGTGGTGTTATTACTTTACTAATTTTTAATTTTAAGGTCTGATTTTGGAGAATAGATCTGTATATAGGTAAGAGAAAGTAAAAAAACGTTATATTCATTTTTTTTTTTAAACAATCTTCACATTCACACACACACAGTCTTTTCGGCAACTTAGGCCATATTTATACGATAACCGTTATTTAAATAATATACGGGTATAGGCCTATATGTGGGTCCAGGCATTCTTATTTAAGCATTATATTGAGGTATGTCTTTGTGGCTGGAAGTACTTCTAAGGCGGAGTCAAAAAAAAATTGCAAGACATATGCAGTCAAAATTATTTTTTTATTGTGCCGTTGGCTGACGTTTCGGCCACTTGTCTAGGCCATCTTCAGAGCTAAAATATTTTCATACATATTATCATTACAAGCAGTAGCGTAGCCAGGATTTCTGCTTGGGGGGGGGCCCAAAAGTTTTATGAACCCCCCCCTTCACCAAGAAACTTAAAGTGGAGAAATTTTTTTTAGATAATATAATAATTATAAATAAAAAACAAATAAAAAATTTTTTTTTTTCTTGAAATAAAAAATAATTTTAATACAAAATTCGTAAATATTAGAGATTTTTTCAATTATTTATAAGTTTTTTGTTAGATTTTAGAATTTATGAGAGTTAATAAAATATTTATTTAAAAAAAAAAAAATATCATTAGGGAAAACAATAGGTATTTTTTTGTTTTGGAGAAGGCTTTGGGGGGGCCCGGCCCCCCTGGGCCCCCCCTCGAATACGCCACTGATTACAAGTTATTATTACACCTGTACAATACAAAAATATAAAAAGAAATATAATTTACGGAAATAATATAGAGTACATACCCGGAGGTGAATGTGTGTCGCTGAAATTTTTAATTTTCATTTATTCTCGCCTCCGGGTATGTACTCTATATTATTTCCGTAAATTATATTTATTTTTATATAATTAGATATTACTTCATGTACCCGAAAAAAGATATAAGGGTGTGCCGCCGGGAGTCGAACCACGAATCCACCGATTGTGCCCTTACCTCACCCTTATATCTTTTTTCGGGTACATGAAGTAATATCTAATTATATAAATCTCCGTCACCTACGCGATATATATAATATCTTAAATATTATATGGGGCATTCCACGCCAACTCGACCACTTCTGAACCCGACCATTTTTGATTTGGCTGAAACTTTGTCATCTTTTTGTACCCTATTGAAAACGTGTCTGAGAATTTTTTAGATTTTACGACCCAGCCAAAAAAAAAGTTATAGCATTTTCAAAAAACATCGATTTTTTTTTAATAATCGTAAAACTGTCAAAAATTAACTTATCGGGACGATTTTTTTTTTTGAAATTTTTGTCTTTAAATGTACTTTTCAGAAAAAAATATGACAAAATTTTACAGATTCATCTTGAACGTTTTTTTTGACATTTTCGGAAAAAAACAAAAATTTCGGGATGAATGACACTTTTTTTTAATTTTTTTTTTTTATAAAAAACTTTGATTTTTTCTACAAATGCTCTGAAAATTTCAGAGTGGGATTATTTCGCGTTCTATTTTTTTTTTATTTTTGAAAAAAAAAAAATTTTTTTTCTCCGCTTATTTATCATGATGGTGCTCTTAAATTCTTCCAGGATTGACTGAGATTCTAGAAAATTGAAGAAAAATAATAATAAAAATAGTTAGGGGTGATGAAAATCGAGAAAATTCCATTTATTCTGAAAAAGATAGAAATTAGTTGTGTATTCAACTACTGAAGAATTTAAAGCGTCAAGTAAAAGCTTAGAAACATGGGCGTAACTAGGGGGGTGCCAGGGGGGCTGGCCCTCCCCAGAAAGCTCCTTGCCCCAAGAAAAATTGAGAAAATATGGGGCTTTTCAGGGCCTCCGGAGGATGGCTGGTCCCATGGCCCCCCCTTTAATTTTTCTTGGGGCAAGGAGCTTTCTGGGAGGGCCAGGCCCCCCTGGCACCCCCCTAGTTACGCCCATGTTTCTAAGCTTTTACTTGACGCTTTAAATTCTTCAGTAGTTGAATACACAACTAATTTCTATCTTTTTCAGGATAAATGGAATTTTCTCGATTTTCATCACCCCTAGCTATTATTATTATTATTTTTTTCTTCAATTTTCTAGAATCTCAGTCAATCCTGGAAGAATTTAAGAGCGCCATCGTGATAAATAAGCGGAGAAAAAAAATTTTTTTTTTCAAAAATAAAAAAAAAATAGAACGCGAAATAATCCCACTCTGAAATTTTCAGAGAATTTGTAGAAAAAATCAAAGTTTTTTATAAAAAAAAAAATTAAAAAAAAAAGTGTCATTCATCCCGAAATTTTTGTTTTTTTCCGAAAATGTCAAAAAAAAACGTTTAAGATGAATCTGTAAAATTTTGTCATATTTTTTTCTGAAAAGTACATTTAAAGACAAAAATTTCAAAAAAAAAATCGTCCCGATAAGTTAATTTTTGACAGTTTTACGGTTATTTAAAAAAAAATTCGATGTTTTTTGAAAATGCTATAACTTTTTTTTGGCTGGGTCGAAAAATCTGAAAAAATTCTCAGACACGTTTTCAATAGGGTACAAAAAGATGACAAAGTTTCAGCCAAATCAAAAATGGTCGGGTTCAGAAGTGGTCGAGTTGGCGTGGAATGCCCCATATATAATTTCTTATTTATAAATTTATTTTTATATTTTTGTATTGTATAGAAGGTGTAATAATAACTTGTGATGATAATATGTATGAAAATATTTTAGTTCTGAAGATGGTCTAGACCAGTGGCCGAAACGTCAGCCAACGGCACAATAATTTCGACAGCATATGTCTTGCTTGCAATTTTTTTGACTCCGCCTTAGGCTTTATATTCATATAATAAACCATCTTTTTGGATAATTAAAAAGAAAATTTGTGTAATAAATAATTTCTTTATTCGATTGAAAAAAAAATCTGGTGTGACTGGCGCACAGCACACAACTTTCTCCTACCTTCGGTAATCGAAAGTTGTGTTCTGTGCTTGTCACACCAGATTTTTCGTGTCGACATATATTTAGTTTACGCCAATATATTAGAATTCAAGATGTAAAATTTATAAACAGAAAAATATTTATATTTTGTTACCATGGCAACCATTTCTCCTATTCTTCCTATGAAGTACAAGAGTAAAGTGTGCTTCAAACAATTTTGAGAGCAAAATGAGAATATACATTTGAAAGAGCATCTAAAAAATAATTGATTTTTGAATTTTAATCAAAATCGTTAGAGCGAATTTTGAGAAAATCGAAAAAAACTGAAAAAGTACATCAGTAAAGTACTAGTACTCTTTAGCCGATTTTGATTAAAAGCTTATTTTCTCGGTCCCGGGGGGTGTTTAACTTAAATATAAAATTCCAACCTCATAGCTCAATTCCTTCGTGCTTAAAATTGAACACACCCACCCACACACACACCCACACACAGACAGACCATGTCGCGAAAACCACTTTTTTGGATTCAGGAACCTCAAAACGTGAAGATCCATCAAAATCTCGACATCGAATTTTTGACATTAATCCAATACTTTCTCTCTATATATATATTACATATATACATAGGTAAGAGAAAGTAAAAAAGAAAGATAAATATCTCAAAATTTCCAAATTTCTCATTTAAAAAATAAAAAAAAAATTCTTTTTTTTTCATCTGATCAATTTATAAACGTAAGTTTGTATTATCTAAGAAATTAATCTTATTCGTAAAAAAAAAAAAAAATCACGTTATTTCGTTTTTTTTTTTTTTTTTTAATTAAAAGATGAAAGAGCAAAAGAGAGAGAGAGAGAGTTATAATATTTATATTAAATTTCATCAGGTATATCCTTCGGTCATTCAACACTCACGTGATGAATGACACAAAGAGAGAACACGAGTGACGTGATTTCATAAATCTTTTTTTGTTTTTGTTTTTTTGTAATTATAAAATAAAAACTCGGTTCAATATGGTTAAAAGGTTGCGTTGGGTTGCTGCTGCTGCTGCTGTTGCTTTGGCCTTGGGTCATAGGGAGAACTCCGCCCCCTCACGTCCTCCACCGCCTAATGAGAAAAGGCATCCAAAAGTCAAAACCTGACAGCTATTATAGGGTGTTTCCTAAACCTAAAACAATTCCTTTGGACTATATACACAAGTGGAAAAATCTGCTGTGTACTGAACGCATAACGTTAAATCATCCGTAGATTTTGATAGGGCAGGTTCAGCCAAATAAAAAGCCTTTATATGCTTCTCGACTCCGGAGACGTTTCGAGATATTTTTAATGTCTCATCTTCAGTCCGTATCGAAAATTAGCATAAAGGTAGTCATTAATATACAGCATATGTACATATAAATTTTATATAATGAATACGCCTCGAAGCGTTCATGAGAGGATATTGAACTATTGAGAATATATCCTCTCATGAACGCTTCGAGGCGTATTCATTATATAAAATTTATATGTACATATGCTGTATATTAATGACTACCTTTATGCTAATTTTCGATACGGACTGAAGATGAGACATTAAAAATATCTCGAAACGTCTCCGGAGTCGAGAAGCATATAAAGGCTTTTTATTTGGCTGAACCTGCCCTATCAAAATCTATTACGTTCACAGCCAACAAATCTTATTTATTTAAATCATCCGTTATTGTGGCGAAGTACGGTGAGGGACAATATTAAGTCCCACCCATGCGTTTTCTACTTGTGATTATTTCATTGTTTTTAAACTGAATATGTTCGACGTCATGTCCACAGAACAAGGGCGGATCCAGAGGTGTTTCTCGGGGGGGGGGGTAATCTGGTGTGACTCGTCGCACATCACACTATTTTTTTTTAAATTTCCGTAATTTAAAAGCGCATTCAATACTTGTTTGCCAGAATATAAATACACATCAAATTTTTAAGTATTAATTTTAAAAATTTTACATTAAAAATAAATTTTTTTGCGAAAAAAAGGTATTTTTTCGAATCTCGGGGGGGAGGTAATTACCCCCTTTACCCCCCCCTTGTATCCGCCCTTGCCACAGAAATACCAGCATTTTTCAACTTTTTTGGCTCGGGTAGTAATTAACCGTGGCGAAACTTTCGGACATGGGCTCGGATTTTGCATACAATGCATGCTTTTTTTTTTCTTAATCACTACCCAGATAGCACAGTACGTCTTATGTACGTACATAAGACGTACTGTGCTATCTGGGTATTTATTTTTTATCTGGCCTTTTTAGGGTATCACCCAGAGAAATCTTATTTTGCATATAAATGCATATTTTGGAGTTTAAGTGCATATTTTGCAAAATTGGGTGATTTTTATTCCTCGGTTATTAGCAAATCAGAAAAATAATTTAAGAAAATTTAAGAGACAGAGAGGGTAGGCTAAAGGTTTCAAACCTTTTTTGACTTCCCACCCCCTCCCTCTCTCTCTGTCAAATATCGAGAAAATTTAAGGGAATAAGGGAGCGTACAAGTATTACGTAACGCAATTTTTGAAGATTGCCCCCCCCCCCATGTAACGTGCCGTAATACTTTTCTGCCCCCCCCTAGAAGTTACGTAACGCTCAAGTGGCCATTTTTATCTAAAAGTCACAATTTTGTTGCTCAAAGTACCGGAAAGTCGCTAAAATACCAGTTACGTAACGCGTTGTTCAACCCCCCTCCCCCCTTGTAACGCATGGTAACGTTTTACAAGACCCCCCTCTCCCCAAATTGCGTTACATAATACATGTACGCTCCCTAATTAAAATAATAGTTTGGAGGGAAAGTGGTGTAGGTTTTCCGTGAAACATATTTAAGTAAAATAATATTTTTCATGAAAATTATTATAAAAAAAAAAATATTAAATTTCTTTTAAAATAAACTTTGCAAACCAACTTCCTTTTTTAATTTTTATATATATATAAATTTAAAAAAAAATCTGGTGTGACTGGCGCACAGCACACAACTTTCTCTTACCTTCGGTAATCGAAAGTTGTGTTCTGTGCTTGTCACACCAGATTTTTTGTGTCTACATGTATTTAGTTTCTGACCATAGGGTACGATTGAATTCAAGATGTAAAATTTATAAGTATGGCAAAATATTTCTCCTCCCCATTTCTCCTATCTTCCCTATGAAATACAAGAGTAAAGTGGTCTTCAGAAGATTTCAATGACAAAATGAGAATATACATTTTATTGAAGATCTAAAAAATAATTGATTTTTGAATTAAAAAAAAATCGTTGGAGCAAATTTTGAGAAAATCGAAAAAAACTGAAAAAGTGCATCAGTAAAGTACTAGTACTCTTTGGCCGATTTTGTTCAAACGCTTCGTGTCACGTCCCATGGGGGTGCCTAACTTAAATATAAAATTTCAACTTCCTAGCTCTTTTCGTTCTTGAGATATTTTGTTCACAGACACACACACAGACACACAGACAGACAGACCATGTCGCGAAAACCACTTTTTTGGATTCAGGGGACCTCAAAACGTGAAGATCCATCAAAATCTCGACATCGAATTTTTGACATGAATCCAATACTTTCTCTCTATATATATATTACATATATACATAGGTAAGAGAAAGTAAAAAGAAATTGTATATGATTACAGTAAACATCAAAATACCTAAAATCGTGTATTGTTGACAATTATTTGCCCAGATGCAAAGGTCGTGACTGACGACCGAAACGTCGGCAAGTAAAAATAAAATAAAATATTTTTTTTTATTTAATCTCCTGGCTGCAAAGTTGTTTCGGTTTCCTGATTAAATCTCCACAGCCATAACACACTATTAAACTTATTGACAATTTCGGGATTTTCAGTCGAAATTTCGAAACTTCGAGGTAAAAATTCTCACAGAAGATATTGTCCTATTTGAAAAAAAAAAAAAATTATATGTGTAATGTCTATGTGGCTGGCCACTTTGCCGGGGATTACATTTCGCTCCGAAAAAAAAGTGGTAAAACAACCCACCCTAGTGTATATATTTCTAAATAAGCCAGTTAAGCGAGAGTGAGGCTTACATTAATTACAATACAAGTGATTCAGACACATATATCAATAATACAAAAATACAAAAGCACAAATATACAAAGCAAGTCCGCTGAAGAGGCTTCTTTGTATACCCCTCGAGAGCTTTAGAAAATACAGTTGCATCTTTTATACGTATATAATTAATATCTTCACACAAAAAAAAAATAAATAAGAAGCATTACAGAAGGCACTATTTTATATTTTATTATTATTATACCTTTAAAAGACATTTTGACATAGAGTGAATAAAAAAAATGATAAATTTATCTAAAAGTAATAATTAAGAAAATTGTTTTGAAGCTTCCAACTTATGAAATTATTTAATTTCATCTGTGAGAGAGAGGGGGAGGGGGACTCTAGCCTTTAACCCTATTCTTTTTTGCTACGTAACCTTTAGATATTCATAGGCTGTTTCACAAAGAGTGGATTCTATTCTCACTATTATCAAAGTTATTAAAATTTATATTTTTTAATTTCTCTTACCTCTATATCTGTTAATATATAGAGAGAAAGTATTGGATTTATGTCAAAAATTCGATGTCGAGATTTTGATGGATATATGTACACTGAGCGCCACAATTAAGTCCCCATCTGATAGTTTTAGCCTTAAATATATGGTATAGAACAGTGTTTTCCAAACTGGTTACCAAGACCAATTTCCCAAATGATTTATCAAAAAAAATAATAAACAAAAAAATATTTTTATATAAATTTATATTTTTTAGCATTAAAAATTTTTGTTTTTTGTATTATTTTATAAAATGGGGGGGGAGGGCGTCATACGATTAAATATTTTTAAGGGAGGCGTGGTAACATAAAGTTTGGAAATCACTGGTAAATGGTGAAATAATTTTAAATTTTAAAATGTAAAACGTAAAATCCGATACAGATGATTTTATTTTACCTGTTCGGTCATTAAAATTATTTCACTTTATACCATATACTTAAGGCTAAAGCTATCAAGTGGGTACTTAATTGTGGCCCTTACTGTACACGTTTTGAGGTCCCCTGAATCCAATAAAAGTGGTTCTGTAATATGGTTTGTCTGTCTGTCTGTGGGACTGGAACAAAATATATCATGACCCAAAGAGCTATGAGTTTGAAATTTTATATTTAAGTCAGGTACCCCTGGCACGTGACGCGAAGCTTTTGAACAAAATCGGCCAAAGAGTACTAGAACCTTGATTTCATAAGTACTTTTTCATTGTTTTCGATTTCGCTCTAACGATTTTGATTAAAATTCAAAAATCAATTAATTTTTCGATGCTCTTTAAAATGTATATTCTCATTTTGCCCTCAAAATTGTTTCAAGCACACTTTCCTCTTGTACAACATAGGAAAGATAGAAGTGGTTGCCATGGTTACAAAATATAAATATTTTCTCATCTTTATAAATTTTACATCTTGAAATACATGTATATCGGTGGACTCAAAATATATGCAGACGAGCACTGAACACAAGCTAAGAGAAAGTTGTGGCTGTGCGACCAGTCATACCAGGTTTTTAAAATATTAATTATAAATTGGTAAAGGACTTCAAACTGACACATCTCTTTTATGTACAGTGAGGGACAATATTAAGTCCCACTAATCCGTTCTCTACTTGTGATTATTTCATTGTTTTTTTTTTTTAAAGAAAATGAAAATCTTTATTGGAAATTTTCTAGGTTTGAACCATGAAAGTTTCCATCAAAAAATAAATAATATTTGTTTAAAAACAAAGAAATAATCACAAATAGAAAACACATGGGTGGAACTTAATATTGACCCTCACTGTACAATATACGTCCGATCCACCACTGATACCAAGGGTCGCGGGTTTGGACACCAGGCAGTTCGATGATTTTAATTAACATATACAAATAGGTAAGAGAAATTAAAAATGGATATTTAACTGTTTTTTGGTGTCTAGAATCAGAATTCCAGCATTAAAACAGAAGCCGAAAAAAAAAAAAAATTGTTGACCTGTGTAATAACTAATAGAATACCAGAGGTAGAATAGAATATGATTTTATTTTGTTTCTGAGGACACTTCGTCCTCTCTTCGAGTCATTAAGATTAAGATACAATATATATTTTATAAATATTCTGAGATGTAGGCCTACATAATTTTGCAGAATTTAGGAAGTTGCAAGAAGTCATCAGATGAGAAAACATACGAAGGGAAGCTTTACTTCTTATTTAAGCCGGATATTCGGGCAGGTATCATAAAAAATTTATTAAAACAAATTTTTTCTATTTTCAGGATTTTTATTGTCAGATGACTGGTGCGCAACAATGACTAACCAGTTTCGGTCCCTAAGAGACCATCATCAGATCTGCAACAATAATATGTAACATGAGTTTTTTACAAGTCAAATCATTTTTCGGAAATCTTTTACATATATATATATATATACATAATTTTACAATGATAGAAAAAATTTTTTTTTATAAAACAAAAGAATCATACATGAATACAATTGTCTGTACTTTTTTAAATCTTCAATTTTCTTTTATATAATTACACACAAAATAGATTGAAAACCTTTTAATCTTTAAAAAAAAAGCAATATTAAAGGTGGTTTGACCTACCAAAAAATCCTTAGTTCCTGATTTGAAATTATATAGATGTCAAATTGTGACGTGAGTAAAATTTTTATAATAATGTATACGTTTTTGAACCTCATAATGTAT